>APFE031486401.1:95691-111690 GCA_000404065.3 Pinus taeda
ACCTAAGCTTCTTGCCAGTTTTGGAAGAGTTCCAGGAATTGTATTAAGCATTCCAGAGTTGGTGGTAATCCTTAAACCATCACAGGTTGGAACCTCCCTTTTCAGGTTGAGGTTCTCCCTTTTATGCGGGGTGAGACCTCCCTTTATTGGTTGAAGGTTTCCCTCTTCAAAACATCACGAGCACTTCCTCTAGCAGAAGACCTGAGCTTCATGTCAGGCTTGGAAGAGTTCCGGGAACTACACTAAGCGTTCCAGTGTTGGTGGTCATCCTTAAACCACCCCCCTTATACCAACATTTTAGAGAGCACATTCAGCCTAGTGTTGCCATGCATGTTTTTTGCACATTTTATATTACAACTCTCTTCTTGGACTCATACATACCCCTTTGGATTAAGGGGGGGAATGTTGGACACGTAATCCTCTATGGGTTGGTGTAGAATGTGAACAACCATGAGAGTCCAAGAGACCTTGGGATTTGGAACCCAACAGTCACACAAATGTACTATAAATGTATATCATTGTCAATAATAGATACACTCTCATGTTTATCATTCATCTTTAGTTGTTGACATGTGTGTTTAACAAAAAGACTCCTTATGTACCCTTTAAGCCTTTTTGTGTTAAAGGGGAGGAACTATTATAAATTCCAAATTCGAACTAGGGAGTATTATCTAAGTGTTGAATATCCTTGTCAGATAGACTATAGTTTAAGTGTGAATCCAAACTCTCACGTTTTACCTGATGTCATGAGGGTTTCTTCTCTAAGAGTTGTTGTCTTTAACCTATGTTTGATCAACTCTTTGGCCTTTGGTAGGTCTAGGAGCAACGAGAAACTAGCTCTCGCAAATGGGCTTGATATAGCCATTTTAATGATAGGATTCTCCCCAAAAAACTCCTCTAAGGGTCCACGCATACTAGAAGCTTCCTTGATTGCTATCATTTCCATATGGATTTTACCATCTTATTATAAACTAGCTGTTGAGTCCTTCACATGACTTTGAGCTATCAAACCTTTCCATTGCCATATTTTCTTTGGTAGTAAATTTTAGAGTGCATTTGCAAGCCAAGTACCCATAGGCTTTTCTAAAGAGCACATCAACATATTCAACCACTTGGCAAAAATACCTATTTTGAAACTCAATATTGATTTCATTTGCTAAACAATCCTTTAAATCCAACTCCCAAGGATGTAGGTGATCATCCACTAGTTTGAGTTATGACAACCATGATCAACTTGCAAGAATGTACCCACATTATTCTTAATTGCTTTAAAACCAACATAGATCCATCTTAAACTGGGATATATCAAGCATTGAGAAGGGTAAAATTTCTTAAGGTTTAAATTCTTTTTATCATTTAACTCCATGTCATGTATTAATTCCTTCATCTTAAATGGTAAAAAAATTACACTTGAAGAAATTTGATCCTTTTTGATGCTTGATAAATCTAGGTTTAAGTGGATCTAGGCTGGTTTAATTTTTTATGTGCTGTCTTGTACATATGTATGGACATGGTTATTTATTTTTTGCTATCACGTAATGAATGTGACATGACATCTCCCCCATACTAGGTTGTAGAGCACCTCACTACTCTTGGTGCAATCGTCCAAAGTCTTGAATTCCAAAGGTAGAATAGGGAGTTCCATTCATGCTAGTTGAAGAGTGGACTTCTCCATGCATGGGTCAAAACGAGGATTCTATTTTCGAAGATAGAGGGATGTGCCCTTGTAAACCACCTTTTATTGAGAATGTTTGTGAAGCTCACTTCCTTTTGAAACACAAAAGCAATGCGACCCCTTCATCGAAATACAATGTTTTGTAATGTAACTTAGGAAGGGCTTTTATGTGTCATTCATCTAGTCCACGAAGTTTTTTTTTTATATGAGCTTGCAGTGAAACCCCTTGGTTAAAGCTCTATTTTCCATGCCTATGGCCTTGTGAAGTTTATACCTCCCTTCTTCTAGAGCACACCACTTTTTTTCTTTTTCTTCTTAATGTAGTTTCAACCTATTTTACCCTTGCTGCAATGGATGCCTCTTTATGTTTTTGACCACCACTCATCCCCACTGATCCATTAGGTTCTCCTATATCTCCTTTCAATCTTTCCTTCTCCCAACTCACTCATCTAAAAGACATCAAGATTGTCAAAACCTTCTTGTTCCTTACCAAAATGGTTAATGGAATCTAGGAATGAAGAATTTTTTGAGATATGAGCAACATAGATAGAATTATCACCAATGCAACTAGTCAATGGTAATGATTGAGGCTTATCCAACCTTGAGAAAACCCTAAATCTCACCCGTCCATAGTAAAGGTGTGTTCAACGCTCTTGGAAAACCAAACATGATTATCGGTTGAAAACAAAGGTTTGGTCCAATACATGCAAATACTTGTCGGGTGCAACAACTTGTAACTCCTCTAAGGACATAAGACAAAAAGGTCATGTGGGGAAAATGGGACATCATTCGAGATGGTCATTTCAGAAATTGACCAACTCTTCCAAAGTGATATTTAGAAACCTTTAGTAAAAGTCATGTATTAGAGTTAATTAGGCAAGTGGCTACTTTTGTTATTAGTTGGTGATTAGGTATAGGAGTTACATATTGACCAATTTGACATTTTTGGAGCAAGATATATAAACATTATCTTGAGCATTGTATATTGAGAATATTGTATTTCCCATGTACAATTATTGTCTTCTTTTTTGGTTGTATAGCAAAATTGAAGTCCCCTTGTCCATCTTGGACAAGGTGGTCTTGCATCCTTCCAATACATTTTCTTTTGGTGCATTGGAACATGTTTCTTGCACATTGTGTAATTTTTTTCATGGTTGGATGGGTTATATTTTCACATGATTCCTTGCTTCATCACATATATTTGTTCCATTCCCGTTCCCATTCTGATTTCTATATTTCTTTTCTAAGTTTGCTTGTTCAAAATTTTCAACTTGATTCTCGACAATGGGATTGTACTCTCTTTTTAGATTTGTGATATTGCTTTAGTTTGACGATGTCGAGATCAAGATCTTAGTATGACATTGGTAACTGTACCTCTTCGTCTTGAGACTATGGAGTATTATAGATTGTGACTCTTTACCCATATTAGAACGACTTGTAGTTTGGTTTTTTCCATGTACTCTTGATGACTCACTTGTGAGTTGATATGGTAATCAGGGAATGCCTTGGAATCCTCCTTTGATCTACTATACAGTTAAAGAGTAGTTGTAGTGGAGAGGGAGAGATCTAAAGAGGTTTACTTAAGCCTTATAAAACCCAATAGGGTTTTGTGTAAGCCTTCAAAAGTCCAAGAGGTTTTGGGTATGCCTTAGAAAACCTAAGGGCCACAATGTAGATCCTTGACTATTTGATAGTAATAGTTGAGAGCTAGAGTCTGACAAAGATAAAAGATAGATGGTATAAAGATTTGATTTGATGGCAAGACAAGGCATGGCTTGTTGAGGGAGTTAGTTCAAAGGTGCAGAACGTGCGCTCATACAGGTGGAATAAATGCAAGAAGAAAAAGTCTTGGTTTACCAAAGTTAGTGTTAGGGGTGGTAAGTTATAGATGAAAATTAGTCGTGCAATGGTTTTGGAGTTTGGGATGTAAGTTATTGGACAAATTTAATGTGGTAGTTGGGTTTGGAGGACATGTACCATAAATTTTGGAGCGCATATGCAAAATTCTATAATGAACCCCATATTCAACAAATTTTTATACAAAAGATTCCATAGTTCTAGAGGTTGGTTACTCATTCAAAATCGTGAAATGAAGTGGTGACCATTGGGACATTCAATGTAGATTGTTATGATTTCCCTTTGGAGTTGAGATATATAATGCACATGTACATATTCTTTGTTGTATGTATTTCCAAATGTCTCAAAGGGGAGACAAGAAGATAGGTTTGGAAGAGATGTTGGCATACTTTAGGGTTTTGTGACTTATTTTTGAGTTCTTTGGTTGCATACATTATATTGTAGGTTTTAACCTTGTACAAAAATTACTTGCATATGAATTCTAAAAACAAAAAATAAGCAATGATGAGAGCATAAAACATAAAACAGATATACACAGAGATTTTCCCTTGGATCCCATAAGTGAGACTACAAGATTGATTTTTCATTATATTCTTTTCAATGTTACAATACATATATATACATGCCGAAGCATCCATAAACCCCAATCCATTAACCCTGAATTAGAACATAATTGTAGTTCCCTTAACTGGATCTACAAGATACCATGGGCAGAAAACCATCATGCTTAGAACCATGTGCAAAACCCATGCACAAAACCATAGGTAGGTCCGCCCTCATAATATGGTCGTGGAAAAAAATATAACACACGCCCAACATATATGTTATATTTGAGTTCGTTTTGAAGTTTGTAAAAAGACCCAACCCCTTAATTGTCATTGAGGAAGTAGGGTCTCAAAAGGTTTTTTTGTTTTTGTTTTTGTTTTTTGTAATTTTGTTTAAATATACAATTTTTATTGTATTCTTGTTTGATGTTAGCCTTGGTTAAAGATAAGTTTAAAGGCTACATTTGAGATCGTAATCTTGTTTTGCTCATCGAAAGCTTTCCAATGACTATAAATTTGTCAAAATTCTGTGTTCAGGGCACAAATACGTGACCCTCTAAATATTTCTAGGGTTTCCAATTTTCCTCTCATCTCACGATATCAACATCTTAACAATATCCACATGCCAAGTGGCATGGCACTATCCTATTTGGCACATTTGTTGTGCCATGCCATACATTCTTAAGTTCTTGTCCTTTCCATATTATGAAAAAATATTAGCATAGGGTATCAGGTGTTCTTTGTATTGAGGTGCAACACACCAAAAAGTTTCCCTCTAGGTCGTATCACACTGTGATAAAGGTTCTTATTGTACCAAAACTAAATTAGTGATGCGACATATTGCACCTTGGAAGGAATTTTGCCTTGTAAAGAGGTGCTCCCTAGAAAAATGGTTATCTCCTTCCTATTGAGTGATAATAACTCATCCCTTGTCATATCTTTTCAACATTTGAATTGTCGTGCCAATCCTCCAACTACCATCCATTGGAATCCAGTATGACATCCTTTGAAATTTTGGCCGTGGTGGTGAGGGTTTCCTTGGCGTCTTTGTAGCTTCCCTTATTATGTCAAGAAAGTTTTTGCATAGGCAAAGTTTCATGCCAAAGATATCTTTGGTGCGATACTTTGTGCCTTAAACAAGTTTTCCCTTGATTGATGCACCCTAATAAACTTGATTAGACTTTGTATCATGAAAAAAATTTACACTAGTGCGATAAGGGGGCCAACCCTGCCCCCCCTGAGCTTCTTCTTGGGCATGTAAGGGCTCCAAGCCCTAAATCTATCCACTCTTAATCTTGAGGATTTCCAATAAGAGATTCATGGATCAAATCGTTGATCCATATGCCAGTAGCCTTTGACCTCTTATCAAGATCTATAATTCATTCATAAAGTGGATTTCTTCATAATTAGTAACTGGTATAAATAATAATGGAAAACACTTACATGGTCAACTCATCAAAATGGCATTATTTTAACATGGACAGCCAGTATGATAACTCAGTTTCTGAAGACATGAGTATGAAACCCAACATTCAGAGGTATAGACAAGACATAATTAAGTAAATCACTGCACAGCAATAAGGATCGAAGTGCCATAGCACCTTTTTTTTTTACTCCCTGCCCGCACATTTAATGGCAGAAATCGATGTCCACATAATATCTATCCTAACCAACCTTTTGTCAAACACGTCAATTTTTGTAATGATGTAGGGGATTAGTCATGGGTTATTTTAAATTCACCAAATCCTTGTTGAAAACCACATGGCACAAGTTTTCTATAGCCATAGAAGCATTTCATTTTACTTGGCCAAGCAGAAGTTTGGTAAACTGAATATGATCAAGCAAAGGCTCAATGAGCCATCACTTGCCTGTAACTAACAGAGTCATAGAACTTCACTCATCGTATGCTTATATGCTGGACCAAATTACGCTTTCAAGGATCACTGCTAATGCAATAACCAAAACTGTAGATCGTTGGTGCCATTACTAAACAATAGACATAAGGGGCTCCATCATACCAGATTCACAAAACTTGCCCACAATGCCTTCCTCATCACAAATCTAATGATTGATCAATTTACTTTCTCAATATCATTCTTCATATAAATAATACATCATCTTTTTAATACCAATACATCCATACCGCTATAAAATGGAGGTGATAGTGCAAGTACCAACAGCTTAAAAGAAGGCTTCATATTGTTGATTTCTGTAGCTGCAGAAGGTCTTCTTCTAGCTTTGTGTCTTTAGCATGGAGAAGACTTTGATTTGCCTCTTTGGGTCCTTGCATGTGAGGTGTAAGTGATTTTTGTTTTCTTTACTAAATTTAACTTAGAAAGAGTTCAATATTTAATTACTGAGAACTATTAGGCCTGAGTCTAATTATAGGTAAGTTACTTTATTTAAGCGACTTAGATGATATAATGTCAACTGTTCATCTCAAGTGATCTTAGGATTTAATCCTAGCCATTGATCACTTAGGAAATTAGGGTTAATGGTTTGGCCCAAATAAATAATTAAATAAGCTTAATGAATGAGGTGAAAGACACATTATTTTGTTGAATGCTTGAGCAAGAGATTTTTTTCAAGAGAGAGGCTTGAGTTGACTGAGGAGGAATAAGTGAAATTTGCTGCGGAGATTTCAGGAGAAATTTAGAGGAGCCGAGTTGGAGAGAGAGAGGGCCAAATACATCAAGAGAGGGCAGTTTTGCTGAGAGGAAGTCGAGTCCACACATGTGACAGCAAATTCTTGCAGGCCAATTTCTTCTAGTTGACAGTGAATTTCTGAGATTGATTTCAGGACACGTGTGACAGCAAATTCTTGCAGGCTGATTTCTTCCAGTTGACAGTGAATTTCTGAGGTTGATTTCAGGAGGTCAAGATACAGGCTTCCATATTTTAATGAAAGTGATAGCGACTTTTTTGGGTGAAGTTTCTGCTGTTGCATGTCTGATTTCCTGCAATTATTTTTTGCTGCAAATTATTTGAGTTAATATACTGGGGTATTTATTTTATCAACAGTTTTGTAATTTATTTGAGATAAATATTTTCTCGATTTTGTTTAAGTTGTTGAAATAGAATAGATCAGAGCTGGTATAAAGAATTTAACACATATGGTATAGGTATGAGTAAGAGAAGTCTCATGCTTGCCATAGCCCATATATGGATTGATCAATTAAACAACCATACCCTTGGTGTTCCAGCTATGCACTATATCCCACTAAGACAGGAAACTATCCGAGAGGTATTTAAATCTACTTATGTAACATTCCATATCTCACTCCCAATATAGTCTCATGCTTGCCATAGCCCACAAGACATCTATATATGTATTGATCAATTAAACAGCCATACCCTTGGCATTCCAGCTATGTACTATATCCCACTAAGACAGGAATTTATCCGAGAGGTATTTAAATCTACATATGCAACATTCCATATCTCACTCCAATTTCCTCAAGGCAAATGACAGAAAAAATTCTTCCTTGAAGGCTCTTTGGCAAGACGTCCTAACCATTGCTATTTGCAAACACAAATTTAAGAATAAAGAAGCTCAGGGTTTGAATTTAGAGACCTGTATTCCCATCCTCACGGGTATTTGGAAGAATATACTCTCATTTCATTATCATTGCATTTGCGCAGCTGCAAGGTGAAAGCTGTTAGTGCAATTACCTAAACAGCATAAAAGAGGACTTAAACACACATGCGAAGGCATTTGAACAAGCCATACCTATGCAATTCAGTTGTACACCAATTTTACATATATATAATCATTCAAGAAGACAAGTAACCAACTCTCAAGCCGATTTCGGATTTCTGTCTTGTCAAAGTCTGCCCAAACAGGATATTTATATATACACATGTGCATGCATATCAACAAAGCATTACTCAGCTTTCCCTCGAGCAAATCCTGAGTCTACAATGAATGTCAACCATGAAAGTTGCTTGAGGGAGGAAGTCAGCCCTTATTGTGGGGTTATGCTATTACAAACATGGGGTTAACAGCTCTTTACAGCCACACTCCACAGTCCCATCACTCCCATTTTACAGGAGATGTCCATACAAGGCAACTTATCATATTGATGGAATCATGCCTCCTCCATGTATAAACAAGACAAGAGGAAAATGACTTTGCCAGACAGCTAATCAAGCAATCAAAGTTTGTCCAATCGATTAGGATTAGTGGATGAACAAAAGGTGGGCAAGTCACTAAGGTTTCTTTCCTTCGTTGTTAAATTGACCAAGAATTTCACCATGAACTAGGTTATGGTTGTATGCTCAAGGGGAAACAATTCTCAGATTTTACAAGGGTGGTGAACTTCATAAGTGAATACACTGTGGTATTAGTGAAGACTATACCATATCAGCCCATCACAAAACCATCTTTTCGTGCTACAGCCATAGACTGTTGCCATTCAGCAAGGCTGCCAATTTGAGGTATACATAGTCACACTGATTCATGAACAGTGAGGTGTGCATGTAAAGTAGTCCTCTGGGGTGTGATGGCATCCAATTCATCTCAAAATGGTTTGAGGCCAGGGCTTGGCCGGATATCGAGGCTGCAGCTAATTAATGCCTAGATTTAAATTCATGTTAAGCTGCAGTTAGTACTACTGCATCATTCTCAGGACAATACAACTCAAGCCATTCCTCAACAGTATAGCCCAATTCATCAGTTATCCCTTGCAACTCAGCGTGAGGCATTTATCCATTGAAACAATTACAACTTCACCATGTGCCTGTCGTCACACACAGTGAATTAGCCCCTTGAAGGAGCCAGCAAACAACATGCCAGTGCACATTAAACTCAGCATGCTTATACAGTTAAGTGCATTAAAAAACCATTGTTCGCAAGATTGATCACAGAAAGGACATTTTCATTGCAACACAATTACAAGAACCATTTTCCTTTATATGAAATTTCTTAGGAGTCATAGAAACACTTACCTGAAAAGAAAGGCTGCCAACTAAACTCAGAATGAACCTTTTCCAACTAACCTTGGGCTCGACTACACCAAATTTTCTACAGTTGGCCACTTCCTAGCCAGGACATGATACTGCAAGGGGAACTCTCCAGCACTTAGGGAGTTTGGCTAGGTGAATGAAACTCTCCCCCGTAGGCAAAGCTAGATAAGAAACTCCTCATCCCCACTAAGCCAGGGTCTCCACAATCTTCAAATGTCCCTCAGCTAGCTTGTAAAGCAAATGAGAAAATCCCTTCATTGGTCTGCTTCCTTTAGTCATTTCGTAGCCTCTTGCTTCTCTTGGCTGCCCAACACACATCAAATCATGACCCTCTTAGCTTGTTCAGAATCTCATAGGTTCGCTGCTCGAATTTAAGACAATATTTTCAAGCTCAAATTCTTCTACAAGTATTCCCCATGCGTGTGGGTACCTCCACATGCAAAATCGCCTCCCCTCAACACTCATGTACCTCAACTGATTGACTAGATACATTCTCATGTGAGATTTTTCTTATTTTTCCATGCTGTTCATAGGTCAACTTCCAAAAATCGGGATGGGTACTTGCGCTAGGTAAGAAACTCCTCATCCCCATTGAGCCTAGGGTCTCCACATGTTGGAAAATGTAACTAGTTTTGGTCTTCATAATTGTCATTATGTATATCTTATGTAACAAGCAAAAGAAGAAAGAAAAATATTATTTTCAAGCACGGGTTTCATGCTCCATTTGATTGGTCAATTAGGTCAAGCATACATTTTATGCTTTTAGGGTTTGTCAAGTCAAAAGAATATTTGTCATGAGTCAAGAGAGTTAGTATCATTTGTACAAAGACCCATTTGAGCAAGTTGTAACATATATGAGACATTATTTTGATGTCTAGAAAAGTCATTTGTAACCTCCAAGACCAAGTCGGCCTTGCCAGAGGAAGTCGACCTAGAAGAGGCCTAATTTGACCTCATAAGAAGCATATATATAGAAGGAAGTTCGACCTCGTTAACATACATGACAAGGAATTTCGTTTTTCACTTAGAGAAGAAGTCAAGAGCGAAGGATAAGGAAACAAGAAGAAAGAGCAAGCGAAGGAAGAAGGTATGAAATTTGATCTATTTCCACCCACACATGCGAAAATCTAGAGATTCTGTACAAGTTGTGTTGAAAAATGTAACTAGGTTCGGTCTTCATAATGACATGTAATATAATTTTATGTAATGAGACGTAAATAAGAAAAATAAAATTATTTATTGACTTGCTTCATGGGTTTCATGACCAAAGGATTTTTTTTTGAATCAAGACTCCCATTGAGGCTTTAGGATTTATTTATCATCGAGTCATAAAATGTTAGTCATTGTCATGTAATGAAGCCATGCTACACTTTTTCTTATGTATAATATCCTCCAAGACCTTGTCACTTATCCTCTTCAAGTTGGCGTATAACGATGGGAGAAACTGCTAGATAAAGTCGGCCTAACCTCAAGTGAACATGTCAGCCTAAAGGACATGTGTGGAGGTGTATAAATAACCCAACTTGGCCTCACTTGAAGATACATTTGACAAGAAACTCGACTTGCATTTAGACAAGAAGAAGTGCAAAGAAAGGGGCTAATAGTAGTGCGAAGAAGAGAAGAAGCAAAAGTGCGAAGGAGGAGGAGAACATAAGTGCGAGGTAGGGAGAAAAAGGATTCTTTTGGGTAATGTGAAATTAGGGTTTCTTCTGGATCAACGAAAAGGACTTTCTTCTCGGGCACTGAAGTTTCTTCTGTAGCAACAAAAGGATTCTTCTGGGAGGTCGAAATAAGAGATCTAGAGATCGAGTTTCTCTAGAGTAAACCAACAGGAACCTAGAGATCGAGACTCTCTAGGGGAAGTCGAAAAGAAGCAGTGTGAAGGATAGAGACCAAGTTTCTCTAGAAGAAAGCTAAGGAGATCAGTTCGAGATCAAGAAGAAAGGCGAAGAAAGGAAGAGGCAAAGCATCAAGGTTAGTGATAAGGTTCTTCGGAGGATACTAGAGTCAAGGGTCTGTGTCATGGTCTTGGTACTTATTAATTGAAGATCTAGAAGAAGAATTTTTATAAGGTTTTCCTCTCAAGAGGTGAGAGGTTTTGGCCCTTGCTGAGAATCTCAGCGTACATATTGTGCCACTTGTGTTTTATTATGCATATAGGTAATTCTCTTGATGAAATAACACTCTAACAAGCTAACGAAGAAAAGACTACAAGATAAGAAGTAAAAGTGCATCACAAGCAATTATCAAGCAAATAAATCTCTTAATTTTGAATGCCCTAGACTTTTCAACAAGTTGTAGGACCGAGAGTTTTAGATTTTAATTGAGGGCCAAAACTTTGATTAGAGCAGACTTTGAAGAGGTTGACCTTTACTGACCCTCGCAAATTTTGTCTTATTTGGAAGAGATCTTATTGGAGGGTTGACTTGGTGCTTGGAGGAGGTCTTGAGGTTTGGGTCTTGGATTTCTCATTTGAATTGATTCTATAAGAAAAAAAAGGTTGTTTCTGGTTTTTCCCCTTGGAGGGGTTTTTCTCTGACTTGGAGCCTACATTTTGTGTTCATTGTCTTCAATGATCTTCATGGTTTATGCTCTTGATAATTTTTTGATGAAAATAATCTAATACGGAACAACAAAAAGCCCTACTCGATTCTCTGACACCATACACTCAGTTGGCTTGCAAAGCAAAGGAGGAAATCCCTTCATTGATGCATAATCTCATAGAATTTTTTTGTAGCTTCTTGCTTCTCTCGGTCGACAAATATACATCAAATCGTGACCCTCTCAACTTGTTTGGGGTTTTAAAGGTTCCTTGCTCAAATTCAAGACAATAAATAGACTTTTTCAAGCTCAAATTCTTCTAGCAAATATTCCCCATGTGCGTGGGTACCTCCACATGCAAAATCACCTCCTTTCAATGCTTATGTACCTTTGTTAATCAATTAAATGCTTTTTCATGCATTTTTTTCTTATTTTCTTGTTGAATTTTGAAGGGTCTCCTTAACCACCATTCAACCCCCATAATTGTGGTGGGTGGTTACTTAAACTACCAGGCTCCCTCATTTAATGAGTTTGGCAAGAGGAAAAGGTATGAACATAATTTCAAATTCAAATTTTAGCACATGGATTTGGTAGGGCTGTTGGCAATTGCAGGCACGATCAAGTCTCTTATCATACTCCCTCACCAATTCTCGCTCGTGCTATGATCTAAAAATTGATCGTCCTTTGACACTTTGTAAGTCTTGAAAAATTTTGGTCTTTAAACGACCACTTAGTTCGTAGCTTGATCAATTGTGAATAGTTTATTTTAAACGGATTTAAGGATGAAATAAAATCATATGCAATTCCACATGGTAAAAATGAAGAAGATAACAATCAAGTGATAACGAAGTTTGCTGATCCTGGGCTACGTCTTCGGGCCCTGCTCCAATGGCTAGGCCGCTTTATTGACTCAGCAACAAAAATATTACATTACAAATCTTTGACTCATAGAGTAAACCTCCTTTTGGAGTGGCACTTGTTTCTCCTTCAAAGAAACTTTCTCCTTCAAAGAACTCTCACTCGCAAGTTGACTCCCTTTTACAAAGAAATGATGGCATCAAAAGAAAATGACTCTCACTGAATGTGGCAACATGTTGTGGTACTCATTCTGAGATAAAAAATCAAGCACACATTCAATTGCTTCATAATAAAGTGTTGAAATGGTCTTTTCCCACAATCATACTGAGAATAGATTGAAAAATTTGGTACCCTAATGGAGAAGTTACAAACATGTCTGAAACACTCAAGAACCCCCTGTCTTAGCTCTTTCCATGCTAAAAAAGGTCTCCATATGGTCTCAAAACAATGTTTGCCTGTAACACAAAAGGGCTTGACTCTGCAAATTGTCCAACATACAATGCTCAATTCACAAAAATAATGCTTCCATTATGCCTAGAACACTCAAAAACCCCTTTGTAGGTTCTTCTTGGGCTTGAAAAGACTGAAAAATGGCCAAGTCAGGCCCTCTTGGAACATTTCTCTGCTATCTTTTTTTCAAAATGGAAAAATTGGCTAACTAGGCAACGAATTCTGCCTTTTGGCAGACTGCCGAGCGACAAATTCACTCAGGATTGGCGCTGGTTGTTCCGTGAATGGTGCAAATTGTCGCCTCCTTAAACACGCCAATATGGTTAATGTCGAATTTCCAGCCTTGCTCTCGGGCACGTGTTGCATCATGTGGCCATGGGTTGGGCTATGTGCCAAACCCTCCCATCCTAGCTTTCCATTGAAGAAGTCGATAGTTATGGGTTTTAATGTGACCGAGGGCAGGGGTTTGAGCCTCTTGCCTAAAATTTGAATTCAATTTCGCTGTGCGCTAGGGTCGTATGGGTGATATATGAGGCCGGGGGTCGGGGCTTACTCCTTGCCCCCTCTGACGTAGCCTCTACTGTTGGTCATGTGGTGAGACATAAGGCTCGGGGGGCCAGGGATTAATCACTCCGCCTTGCACTTCGCTTCCACCGTGGACGTATGGCATGTCATGTGACCAAGGGCTGGGGCCACGTGCCCCGCCCCTCCCCCTAAACTGCCACTCTAATCAATTTTAAATAAAAACTGTTGACCATATGATTAAGAACCATCGCTGCGGTGTAACGGTAAGTCGCTCAGTTAGTTAGACGAAGGTTGTGGGGTCGAACCCCACTGGGTCGGTTGACTGACCAAAGAAAATTTGGCATGATTTATGAGGAGCATGTGGCGTCCTCCCCCATTGGGCCATGTAGCGCCTCCTCATTGGCCCACATCAAAACATAATCAACCAATCACAATTCGATACCTTGTCTGGTATGACCATGCCATGTGGAAACACATGATTGGGTTGTATTGCACAATGTACTTGCCTTGTCCACTGCTAACGTTAGCATGACATCACTATACAACCTACCCAGTCAACCTTGCAAGTTGACTTTTTCGCTGTTTGCCAAAAACTATAAAATCCGATAACTTTCACATACGACGTTGGATTGAGGTGATCCAAGTGTCGTTGGAATCAAAATGATGAGCACTATGATTTAGCGTTGGTTTCTAGCAATTTTGAGTACTTTGATTTTTGGGGATATTTTAATCCCTTGGATCATACTTCCCCACTGGGAACTTTTGGACCACCAAAAGTCTATTTTTACTTAGCAAGTAAATGAGAGTATAACCCCTTCATTTTCCCAATCTCAATCCACCTTGCTTTACTTGGATTGGTACTCTTGAGCCCCACTCAAAGATACTCTACATTGCCACTGCGTGAAGTCCTGACTCTCCTATCAAGAATTGAGTCTTCTTTCAACTCATCTAAATATTCAGGAGCAAAATATTCAATAGATGGAATCTAAACATTCTCTTCATGATCATCAATCCTTGGCAGCTCATACAATCTTCACCTTGAAGTCTTTCCTTGTTGATATACGACCAAACTTGATCTTCCACTTGAAAATCATGATCAACTCAATGCTTGTCATGCCTTACTTTGTACTTGGCTTTGCTTTTCTCAAGTTTCTTTTGTACTCTTTGGTGCACTAACTGCATTTGTTCAATGAAATGCTTGGTTTTGTCCACATCATTAAGTCCATCTACTGCACAATTTTTACCAAAGATAAAATACAAAGGAGACTTTGGCAAATAACTCAAACAAGCTTCAAATGGAAATACTTGCGTAGATGAGTGCTTGGCACAATTGTAGCATGTTGGATGTAATGCAAATACTCATCCCAAAGCTTAGAATGCTCACCACAATATCCACGAAGGAGATGCATCCTTTTACAATATGTAATAAATTCGATGCTAAAATTCCCATACAAATGGACTCATCAAGAAGCCAGAATAACATAAAATGCCAAAAAAAACAATGTTGCATATAAGTGATTTATTCACAACATCACTTTTTACAAAATACCCAGTGGTGGGGATATGCAACATGTGAAATACAAAAAAAATTGCAACAAATAGTCCAACAATTTCTTGCTCAAATAGGTTAGAGAGTTTTCTTTCTGCATTTCGATTTCTTCTGGACCTGCTTCAAGAATTGTTATTGTGTGCCTCACACTGTTAGACCCCTATACTACTAGTGTAACCCCTTATTGTTATTAGTACAACCCACTTATTATATTGATGTACCCATGCAGTGTCCATATTGTTACTATTGTGCCCCATAGAAGCCCACTATTGTTATTATTGTGCCCTTACATTATTATTGTTATGTTGGCTCTGATTATGTTATGACCCCTTGGACTCCTATATATAGAAAGGAGGTCTTTTCATTTGTATCATCTAAGAATTGTTCATTTATGTAAAGTAAAGGAGGTTTCCCCCTCGAAGAGGCTGAATTATAAGGCTTTGATCTATCTTTTCTATCTTTTTTGAGCTGGTTTCATAACATTTGGTATCAGAGCTTTGGATTCTAGGGTTTAGCTGCTCCAAACAGGTCTTCGTGGCATTGTCGCTATAACTTTGTTTCTGTGACGTTTCAGAAGTCACAAAAAAAACCCATTTGAGAAGAAACCGTACTGAACCTTGGGTACGAATTTCAGAGCTTTTTGTGCGATATTGGCGGAGATATGATCTGAGGAAGTTGGTCTTTTGGCAGACTCCTGAATTATATTCAAAACAGGTGACCTGGGGAAAATCATCATAACTCTCTCTCTGAGCATCGGATTGAAATTTCGTAAGAAGGTACAGAAAGAAGACAGACTGTAGTTTCTTTTGTTCATTTTTCAGATCGAAAGGTCGAAACAGTGACTCGTGGAAGGTTGTACAAGTTCGCTCTACTGAACTAGTCTATAATCAAGTCACTGTGGGAGATTTCGTATAACTCTTCCTTGGAGAATCCAATTTGGGTCAGACTTGTGGCATGGGAAAGAGGACACAGAGGGCTACTACAGGTCACAAATTCAGAACTAGATGATCGGAAAGTACATAGATACATCAGAG
>APFE031486401.1:113919-161061 GCA_000404065.3 Pinus taeda
CTCAAGCGTTGAGGACAACACTTTTTGAAGGAGAGGGGCATGTTAGGCCCCTATACTACTATTGTAACCCCTTATTGGTTATTAGTACAACCCACTTATTATATTGATGTACCCATGTAGTGCCCATATTGTTACTATTATGCACCATAGAAGCCCACTTTGTTATTATTGTGCCTTACATTATTATTGTTATGTAGGCGCTGATTATGTTATGACCCCTTAGACTCCTATATATAGAAAGGAGGTCTTTTCATTTGTATCATCCAAGAATTGTTCATTTATGTAATGTAAAGGAGGTTGCCCCCTCGAAGAGGCTGAATTCTAAGGCGTTGATCTATCTTTTCTATCTTTTCTTGAGCTGGTTTCATAACACACACGTTCTCCTGCCTTCTCTTTCCTAGGTGATTTCATGACCCATTTGTCCTTCTTTGGATGCAAATGTGGATGCAACTTCCGAGACCTTTTGAACCAATGGCCACTTATATTGCAGTGAGTACAAAAGTTTTTGTGAGCGTTTCTTGGCAAAAATGTCTTTGGACTTGGAAGACAATTTTCCTTCCTAGTCTCCCTTCTAATCGACATCCATTTTCTTGACTAATGATTTCCTTTTTTGGCTCTTGGCTACAAAATGGTTAGGTGCATGACAAAAAGTGCAAGGAAACACATTCAACAACATTTTATTCAAATCATCATGTTGTTTATAGTCATAAAAAGCCTTTGAATAATCAAAACATTTGTACCTTTTATGATTGACCTTGGGATTATGAGTCTGGCAAGGATAACTTGATTGACGAGGAGAACTTAGTACTTCCTTCGAAGCACTCATCATGATATGATACTCCTTCACCTTGTTGGAGTTCTTTCTTCACACATTTCACACATGAAAAATTCCTTCACTTTGCATTTTGGGAGCGTTCTCCAACTTCTTGAACATATCCCAATCCTTGATGTCAAAGTTGTGGTGTCACCTCATTAGCATTAATAATTCGATGATTATGGATTCCAAGACCCTTACCATTGTACCCCATTTTGGTCAACAACTTCATACCAATGCCCTTGGTATGTTTCTCAAATGATGCAAAAGAAGCATTATCATTGTTAAGATAATTAATTGAATATGAAGTATATTTTACTTTTTATTTATATTTTTAATTTATATTATAATTATAATTTATATTATTAATTTTTTTTTAACTGCTTGTGACCCTTGGTCCTCTTTGTGAAACTTAGCCATCTCGTCCTCCTTCTCTTTTGTAGACAAAGTGGTAGATGAAGATTCAAGAAACCCACTATTGTGATTTGAAATATAAGCAGTGTTCTTCAACTGACAAATGGTACAAACATTAGTCATCCCATGACCACAAACTTGTTGAGCCTTTAGGGAAGCTTCAATAGCTGAACATTCCCTTGTTTTCTCTTTAATGGCATTATGCAAAATCAGGCACAACTTCTTCTTTTCATCCTTTGTTGTTTTGTGCAATCTTCTTAGTTCCATGTTCTCCACTAGGAGAGAAGAATTCATTTCTTCCAATTCTAGGAGCCTTGTATGTTGCAAACTTTCGCCCATATTTGTAATCTGGTCAGAACCTGCTCTGATACCATGTGACCTGAAAATGATAATTGATCATCCTTTCATGACCCGTCATCTCTGTAGCTCGAGCCCTTCGCCATCGGTCACATTATTTATTATGGGACCAGGGGCTAGGCTAACCGACCATCCCCTACTCCTTCGTCATGGTCATATGTGTCACCACATGTCTAGGTGCTAGGGCCACGTGCCCCGCCCCCTCCCCAAACTGCTACGCCACCTCTATTTAAATATAAATGGGCCACGTGGTATATTAATAACCATGATGTGGTGCAACAATAGAGCGAAGAGTTGTTATGTCAGAGGTCTCGGGGAATCCATTGGGTTTGTCAACCGACCCACAAACTTTTACACGATTATTGAGCACTACGTGGCACCCTCCCATTGGGCCATGTGACACCTCATCATTGGGCCACTTCAAAACCAAATCGACTAATCAAAATTCGACACCTCAACCTGTGTGACACTGACATGTGGCATCATGGGATTGGCTCGTACTACAAACTGTACTTGCGTAGTCACTTGCTTACATCACATGTATGACCTACCCAATAAACAACCCAATCAACCTTGCAAATTGATTTTTTTTTTTTGTTGATGGTAAAAAAATTTAGAACACAACTTTCGCTTATGATGTTAGATTGAGGCGATTTAAGCAGTGTTGGAATCATAACAACAATATCTACAATTTGACATTGGTTTCAAGCGATTCTGAGCACTTTTGATTTTTGAGCATATTTTTGGGTCACTGAAATGAAGTTCCAACTAAGGGATTGACCACTTGGGGTGTTTCTTCAGCGCCTGGGTGATCTGCAGAGTCCCTGTAGGATGTTAGTTTGAGGTTAGTAAGTATTTCTCTCACTGAATTTTCTTGGTACTGATTTTGAGATAAAAGAATAAGCACAAATTCAACTACTTCATAATGAAGTGTTGAAATGGTTTTTTCCCACAATCATACTGAGAATACACTGAAAATCTAGTTGCTCTAATGAAGAAACAACTGCTGCAAATGCGTCCGAAATACTCAAGAACCCTTGTCTAAGTTCTTTCCATGCTAAAAAAGGTCTCCATATGGCCTCAAAACAATGCTTGTTTACAACACAAAAGGACTTGACTCTGCAAATTTTCCAACATACAATGCTTAAATCGCAAAAATAATGTTGCCATTGTGTCGAGAGCACTCAAAAACCCCTGTGCAGGCTTCTTCCTGGGCCCAAAAAGGCTGAAAAATGGCCAAGTTAGGCTTCCTAGAACATATCTCTGCCATATGTTCTGCAAAATGGCAAAACTAGCTAATTGGGAAACTAATTCCGCTTTTTGGCAGATCGCCAAGCGACAAATTTGCTCAAGGCAGACGCTGATTTTGCCGCAAATGGTGTAAATTGTGACCTCGTTAAATGGGCCAATACGGCCTTAGTGTCGAATTTTGAGCCCTGCTCTCGGGCAAGTGTTGCGCCATGTGGCTAGGGGGAGCGGGGCACACGCCATCCCCTTCAATCCTAGCCCTTCATTGAATAAGCCAATGGTTATGAAGTTTAATTGACTGAGGGGAGGGGCTTGGGCCTCCCACCCAAAATTTGAATTGAATTTCGTTGTGCGTTAGGGTTGTATAGGTGTTATATGAGACCAGGGGCCGAGGCTTACTTCCTGCCCCCTCCGTTGTAGGCTTTGTTGTTGGCTTAACTGCCTTGCCTTACCCTCCGCTTCTGTCGCGGATGTATGGCATGTCTTGTGACCAAGAGTTGGCGCCACGTGGCCCATCCTTCCCTGCAAATCATTGCTCCAATCAATTTTAAATAAAAACTACCAACCATATGGTTAAGAACTAACGGTGCAGTGTAATGATAAGTTGCTGAAGGTCATAGGCGCTCGCAAGGTAGGTCGGTCGACCAAACAAATTTTGGCATGATTTACGAGGGCCACATGGTGCCCTCCCATTAGGCTACGTGGCGCCTCCTCGTCGGCCCACATCCAACAAATCACAATTCGACACTTTGTCTTGTACGACCATGCCATGTGGTAGCACGTGATTGGTGCCTATTGCACATTGTACCTACCTTGTCAGTTGCTGACATCAACATGACATCATTGAACAACTTGCGCAATCAACGACTTAGTAAACCTTGCAAGTTGACTTTTCAGTTGTTTGCACAAAACTTCAGAACAAGATAAATTTCACACATGGTGTCAGATTGAGGCAGTTCAAGCGTCGTTGGAATTAGTACATCGGGTACACGATTTGGCGCTAGTTTCGAGTGATTTCGAGCACTTTGATTTTTGAGCATATTTTGACCCCCTAGATGATGCTATCATAGTCTGTATCAGCGCTGATATTCTTAATCTAGTTTTCAACATTTTCCATTAACGAGAAAATAAATACATACATAGTGTTTGTTATTTTTCTAGTCCAACTTGTCGTAACAACATGTAAATGTCAATACAGGGAACATCAATATAATTAATTAAAGAAATTGTGGAGATCAAAGTGGGCGTGTTACAAACTTGATTGGCTATATAATCAATTTGGTTATTAGTTAGTGATTAGGTATGGGAGTTACTTCTCAATTGACTTGACTTTTCTTGGAGCAAGATATATAGGACATTGTTTCGAGCATTACATATTGATGATCTTATATTATTTACATGTAATTATATTGGGCTATCGTTTCTGGGATTAAAATGCATTTCTCTACTTGATGGATTTTTGGTGCACATGTATGAAAAATTAGGTGTTTACACATCAATGGTACTAATAGGGAAGTCAAAGACCAATTGCAACATGTTGCATGATAGATGAGCTAGATTTAATTAATTAAAGAAATTGTGGAGATCAAAGTGGGGGTGTTACAAACTGGATTGGTGATATAATCAATTTGGTTATTAGTTAGTTATTAGGTATGGGAGTTACCTCTCAATTGACTTGACTTTTCTTGGAGCAAGATATATAAGACATTGTTTCGAGCATTACATATCGATGGTCTTACATTATTTACATGTAATTACATTGGGCTATCGTTTTCGGGATTAAAATGCATTTCTATACTTGATGGATTTTTGGTGCACATGTATGAAAAAATAGGTGTTTACACATCAATGGTACTAATAGGGAAGTTAGACCAATTGCAACATGTTGCATGATAGATGAGCTAGATTCAGGGTATCAAAGTCAATTTGATATGGAAAACCTTTAGACCACTCATGAATTGCCACTCGGTAGGCGAGTTCATCCAGTTTTGCAAAATTTGACATGACAAAAATTGGCAAACTCAAGAAAAAAGTAAAAAAAACTTGGCAAGCATAGACTTGGACCCAGAAAACATGAAAAACTTAGAAAGATCAATGACCTAAACAACTCAGGAAAAAACGAGAAAATTATGGGGAATCAAAGATTTTTGCAACATGCATGTGTTGTTGAACGGAATTAGTTTAACCTCCCCATTAAACAACAAATTTCTTTCTTTATTTTTATTTGTCATATCTTGTGTGTACATTTCAATTTGATAGATGCACATTGATTACATGTATTAATCAACAATGATCAAATTCTCAAAAGAAAATTCTCATGAAAATATTTTACTTATAGAATAGTTGTTCTTGATTGCGAAATAGTTGTTGAGAGAGATTAATTGAAAATGTTATATAGGATCTTGAGGGATAATCTCTTGAATTAGAGGTTCACCTAATTCAAAAGGGGGAGATAGACATTGTTAGTGAGTGGGACATTGACCCTAGACTGAACTTTTGAGGACTCTTGAAATAATATTTCCACCTTAGCAATATTTCGAAGGGTTGGATCGAGAGATGACAAAATTTTGGTGTACATTTCAATTTGATAGTTGCTCATTGGCTACATGTATTAATGAACTATGAGCAAATTCTTCAAATGAAAATTCTTACTAAAATGTACTACTGTTAAAGTAGTTGAAGAACTTGATTGCAAAATACTTGGGGAAAGAGAGATTTTATTGAAAATTTTATATATGATCTTGAGGGATACCCCACCTTGAATTAGAAGTTCACTAATTCAAAAGGGAGAGAAACACTGCTAGTGACTAGGACATTGTCTCTACGCTAAACTTTGGAGGACTCTTGAAATATTGTTTCCACTTGGCAACATATCAAAGGGTTTGATTTGAGATATGACAAGTTTTTGGTTTCGTTTCCTAGGAGGGAATGTTCCCCATGGATGATAATACTTGATTTATTTATGTGAGTGACAAGAGAAAATTGATAGCATCCTAATATAAAGGGTAGTAAGTGTCTCCAGGAAACTCTTTGGTGAGGGATCAACAACTTGGACCTACAAAGATGATCTCTTTTTTTAATCCCAAAAAGGAGATTATTCGACCAGTGGACAATTTATGAAAAAGTTGTGTAAGACGTAAACCAAGTCATTTGATCATGTTCTTGAAATTTTGGGTAAGAATTTTTTTGATCTATTTTGAATGTTTATTTGTAATTCTTTGCATGGTGTTTTAAAACATATTTCCTGAATCTCTTGCTTGAGGTGAACTACCCCCTGACTACTAGTGCTAATCAATCTCACTGAGTCACACATAATTGACAATCTCCTCAATCTTGTCTGTCAACAACTGATTGAGGGATCATATAACTTGGACCTTCAAAAGAATATCTTCTCGTTTTGATCCTAGAAAAGTGATTATTCCACCAATGGACAATCCATGAAAAAGTTGTGTAAAATGCGAATTGAGACCCATGACTTCCTTCCTGAAATTTTGGGTAAGAACTTTTGTTGTCTTTTGAATGTCTGTTCATAGTTGTTTGCATGATGTGCCAAAAGAACAAATACACAACATTCTTGAAACTCTTTCCTTAGCTTTGTTTGGATAAGAAGAACCTTTTTTCTCTTGATCTTTCCTTAATCAATTCCACGCATGATTTGTTTTAGCCCTTTGTTTGAAGAAGCACTTTAATTACTTCTTGAACACTCATACTTGTTGTTGTTGCCCTTTTAATTGCTACTTTTTTTTTAAAATTTGTTCCTGCCATTTACTTTGCTTAAATGGCACAACCAAATTGGATTGATAGATAGAGAACAAATACACAACACTCTTGACACTCTCTCCTTAGCTTTGTTTGGATAAGAAGAACCTTTTTTCTCTTGATCTTTCCTTAATCAATTCCATGCATGATTATTTTTAGCCCTTTGTTTGAAGCGAGCACTTTAATTACTTCTTGAACACTCATTCCTGTTGTTGTTGCACTTTTAAATGCTATTTTTTTTTAAATTGTCCCTGCCATTTCCTTTGCTTAATTGGCACAACCAAATTGGATTGACAGATAGGTATGCCTCATTGGATTTCATTGCAATATATAAACAACCAAATGCTCTCTCTAATGGATACCATAAATTCCTCCCAATACATTAAGGCAATAATGCTATCACAACTAAATGGTATCTTGATGCTTATGATAAATTTGTAGATGAGTTTGATGTAGCCATGAAAGACGTTCTTCATGAAGTGTTTTGTTGTAAAATTAGAATGCAATGCTACTAAATGGTATACGATCTTAATAATAGGGGAATTGACAACATGGAATGATAGTTATTCAAAATCAAAACTGTTGACTAGACTAGTCCACGTAATAAACTGTTAGGTCCCTATAATACTAGTGTATTCCTTTTATTGTTATTGTTAGTGTAGTCCTCTATTGTTATTGTTGTGCCCATGTACCCCCATGTTGTTATTGTTGTGTCCTTACATTATTATTGTTATGTAGGCTATGACCCCTTAGACTCCTATATATACCAACGAGATCTTATCATTTGTATCATCTAAGAATTGTTCATTTATGTAATGTAAAAGATGTTTCCCCCCTCGAAGAGGTTAATTTTATAATTCGTTGGTCTATATTTTCTTTTATTTTCTGTGCTGGTTGCATAACATTTGGCATTAGTGTTTTGGATTCTAGGGTTTTGCTTCTTCAAATAGGGCATCTTTGCATTTTTTGCTATAACTTTTTTCTTCGAGGCTTCAGAAGCTGAAATTGACACCTCATAGCGCCGAAATATTGGTAAACTTGACGTGAAACGAACATGCAACCATAATGTCAAGCTAACCATGGGGAATATGTTTTGAATAGTCCAATGCTTTCCATCCCAATGGGTGGTGCTGATGTTGTACTAGGAGTCCAATGGTTACAATCTTGGGGATAATAGCTTTTAATTTCAAGTTTTTTTTTTTTTTTTTTTTTTGGTTTCGATTTTTTTTTTTTGGAAGGAAATGAAGTTGAATTAAGGGCTATAATAGAGAAACCAGGAAAGATAATCAGTGCTAATGGTATGACAAAGTTTTAGAAGAAAGGACAATGGGGCATAATTGCACGATTATGTTCACTAAATGTTTAAACTTCCAAACCATCTATTTCTCTACATCTCCAAAAAGCTTAGGGAAATCATTCTAAGGTATTTGAGACTCCCAAAGGCTTCCCACCTATTCGTGATTATGATCATGCTATTCATTTAATTCCAGGAAGTGTTCCTCCAAACATTAGACCTTACAAATATCCCTATGCCCAAAAGAGTGAAATTGAACATATGGTTGTAGAAATGCTAGAGACTGGTATAATTCAATCTAGTCAAAGTTCTTTCTTCGCTCTAGTAGTATTAATGCACAAGAATGATTGATCATAGCGTATGTGTCAAGATTATAGGGAGTTCAACATGATCACTATTAAAGATAGATTTGCCATTCTTGTCATTGATGAATTGTTGGATGAATTACATGGAGCAATTTACTTCACCAAGTTGGATCTTCGTTCAAGATATCATCAAATTAGAATGAAGGCTGAAGACATTCTGAAAACAACATTTAGAACTCATGAGAGTCATTATGAATTTTTGGTCATGCCTTTTGGCCTTACTGATGCAGCTTTCACATTTCAAGGTTTGGTGAATTCCATTTTCAAACCCTTCGTTAGAAAGTTTGTGTTATTATTTTTTGATGGTATACTAATCTACAACAATTCTTGGAAGGATCATGTTCAACATGCTCACAGGGTGCTCAAACTATTGGAGGAGAAATAATTATATGCGAAAACCTCCAAATGTTTCTTTGGAGCACAAGAGGTGGAATATTTGGGTCATATTGTATCTCATGAGGGTTTTAAGGTAGACCCTAACAAAATTAAATCCATTAAAGAATGGAAAATCCCTACAACCATAAAGCATTTTCGAATATTTCTCGGATTGACAGGGTATTGTCGCAAGTTTGTTAAGAATTATGGGAAAATAGAAACACCTCTAACAACAATAAAAGAAATAAGCATTTTCTTGGATTATAGAAGCAACTAAGGCCTTTGAACATCTTAAAGAGGCAATGTGCCAAGCATAAGTGTTAGCTACACCTGACTTCACAAAAGCCTTTATTATGGAATGCGATACTTTAGGAAATAGAATTGGTGCTATTTTAATGCAAAAAGGAAGACTCATTGTTTTTGAAAGTCGTCCAATCAAAGGAAAATATTTGCACAAACCTATTTATGAGAAAGAAATGTTGGCAATACTACATGCATTAAAGAAATGACGACATTACTTAATGAGAAGACACTTCAAGGTAAAAACAAATCATGTTAGTCTTAAATACTTTTTGGAACAAATATTATCTTCATAAGAGTAGCAAAAATGGGTCACAAAAATGTTGGGTTATGACTTTCAAATCCTCTACAAAAAGGGAAGCAAAATGTTGTGGCTGATGCACTTTCAAGAAACGATGAGGATGTAGAAACATTACTTTGTGCCATTTATATTATCCAACTTGATTGGATAACGAAAGTAAGGGATGAATGGAAGAATGACGAAAAGGTGTGAGCAATCATTCAAAAGTTACAACAAGATCCCAATACATATGATACATTTAGCTGGAAAAATGATTCATTATGGTCAGAATTCCCAACTCAAGCAAAAATTTCTTTTGGAATTGCACACCTTCCCTTTAGGAGGACACTTAAGATTTTTAAAAACTTACCAGAAGGTCAAGAAGACATTTTTTTGGGATGGCCTTAAATTCAGAATTCATAAGTTTGTGGCATAATGTTTGGTTTGCCAATAAGTTGAGACAATTAAGACCTTGGGTCTGTTACAACCTTCAGCCATTCCAAGTCAGGGTTGGGAGGAGGTCTCAATGGATTTTGTCATAGGTTTACCCAAGTTTGAAGGAAAGAGTGTCATCATGGTGGTAGTTGATAGACTTATCGAGTATGCACACTTTTGCGCATTATGTCATCCTTTTAAAACCAGTACAGTTGCTACTGCATTTATGGCAATAATTCAAAAGCTACATGGAAACCCAAAGATTATTGTAAGTGACAGAGATCCCATTTTCCTTGAAAATTTTTGGATAGAGTTATTTTTTTGTCTTGGTACTCAATTAGCTCAATTAGCTGATATAATGAACAAATGTTTGGAATGATATATTCTTTGCTTTGTATCTAATAAACAAACACAATGTGTCAAGTGGTTACTTCGAGATGAACGAAAGAATGACGAAGAGGTGTGGACAATCATTCAAAAGTTACAACAAGATCCCAATACATCTGATACATTTAGCTGGATAATGATTCATTATGGTACAAAGATTGCTTATATCTTTATAAGAATTCCCAACTCAAGCAAAAAATTCTTTTGGAATTGCACACCTCCCCTTTAGGAGGGCATTCAAGATTTTTAAAAACTTACCACAAGGTCAAGAAGACTTTTTTTTTGGGATGGCCTTAAATCTGGCATTCATAAGTTTGTGGCATAATGTTTGGTTTGCCAACAAAATGAAGTTGAGACAATTAAGACCTTGGATCTGTTACAACCTTTAGCCATTCCAAGTCAGCATTAGGAGGAGGTCCCAATGGATTTTATCATACATTTATCCAATTTTGAAGGAAAGAGTGTCATCATGGTGGTAGTTGATAGACTTACCGAATATGCACACTTTTGCACATTATGTCATCCTTTTAAAGCCAATACAGTTGCTACTGCATTTACGGAAATAATTCAAAAGCTACATGGAAACCCAAAGATTATTGTAAGTGACAGAGATCCCATTTTCCCTGAAAATTTTTGGATAGAGTTATTTTCTTGTCTTGGTACTCAATTATCTCAATTAGCTGATATAATGAACAAATATTTGGAAGGATATCTTCTTTGCTTTGTATCTAATAAACAAACACAATGGGTCAAGTGGTTACTTCTAGCTGAATGGTGGTATAACACTTTTTTCCATACCACAACAAAAATGTCCCTATTATGGCACTTTATGGATATCATCCACCATCCATCACATAATATTTAAGAGAAAAATCATATGATCCATTCAAGTAGTGGAAGATCACATTGAGCATCAACAACAAGTTCTCGAGTTCTTAAATGACAACTTCACTTTGGCGCAAAATCAAATGAAACAATAACCACATCAACATCACAAGTAAAAGAAGTTTTAATGTAGGCGATTGGGTATTTCTATGGCTACAACCCTACAAAGAAATGCCCCTCAAGCAAGCTAAGAAGGATAATAAATTATCACCAAAGTATTATGGTACTTAGAAGGTGTTGCAAAAGATTGGTCTATGTTATACAAATTGAAGCTCCTTGCATCTTCCCGAGGACACCCAATTTTTCATGTTTCATGCTTAAAGAAGGTTATCAATGACAAACTCTCAGTTCAAACAATGTTTCCAGAACTTGACAAAAAAGGAAAAATCATATTTGAGCCTGATGAGTCACGGAAACAAGAACTCGACAACTGCGAAATCGATTAATTTCAGAGTATCTCATTAAGTGGAAGAACTTACTCGCTGCAGATTCCACATGAGAGGATGAAAATTTTATACAGAAACACTCAAAACTACTCAAGCATTGAGGACAACACTTTTTTGAAAGAGAGGGGCATGTTAGGCCCTTATAATACTAGTGTATTCCCCTTATTTTTATTGTTAGTGTAACCCCCAATTGTTATTGTTATGCGTTTACATAATTATTATTATGTAGGCTTTGATTATTTGTGACCCCTTAAACTCCTATATATACCAATGAGGTCTTATCATTTGTATCATTCAAGAATTGTTCATTTATGTAATGTAAATGAGGTTTCTCGAAGAGGCTAAATTTTTAGTTGTTGATATATCTTTTCTTCTATTTTGTGAGATGGTTGCATGATTGGTTAGATCTTAATGAATTAGTTTAAAAAAACACATGGAATAATCAATTTTTACTGAAAAACTATTTTTAAGATTTAAAACCATGATTCCAAACCAATAGACACAAAATATGCAAAGTTCACTGATATATATATATACACCATGAAAATGTGAATATATCAAAATGACACCAAGTGCAATACATCTCAACAACAAAATATGTAATCAAAGAGGCTCTAATTTTCCTCTAGAGTCCAAAAACAAAGCCTACAGGCTATGGGGTTAGTGGCCTACTACAAGTCTACATATACAATATAAGTAATCAACATTATCACTTGAAACTTCTCATCATGAACAAACTCAACTGGTTGAGTCTCGACTCCCAAAATTTGTCATTGCTTGAGTCACAAATTTATTTGCTGGTTCAGTGATTTGAGTCTCAAACTTTTGAAGGCATTATGCCTTAATATGCCCTATTGCTTCATTTAGTGCTCCACATGGCTTTACATGGCCTCCTATCCCAACCAAGTGTTGCTTGAACATGTTAATACCCCATTCTACAATAGATTTTTGACAATATTTGCAAATCATTTTGCCATCAATCATATCACAATGAGCCCATGCAATATCCTTGGATTTTGGAGGCATTGTGACTACTATTTAGCTCAAACTCTCTGTTGTTCCACTACAACAAAAACTCAACACTCTCCAAGCTCACAATGAAGCTCACAAAAACTCTAAATGAGATGTGTGAGGCAAATGAGAGGGGAGATTTCCTTTTATTGGCTTGGAGGGGTTGTTTTTGGAGGGAAACAACCCTTTTCTTCCTTCCAAACCACCTCACAAACCTCCAAGAATGCCTCTGGTGGGTGCGTGGTTGGCCTGGCAATAAACCAACTAGTTCCATCATAAACCAGCGAGTTTATGCCTGGTTTGTCTAAAAGAAGGGCGAATGAGGGTGGTTGACCAAGTTTTTTGACTTGGTTGGTTGGTTTGGCCAATGAACCAGCCAGTTTGACTGGTTTTCGGTTCAGTCCGATCGTTTTTAATATTATGCATGTAATGCATTTGTACAAGATTTTAAATGTCGGTGGGGTGAAAGGACAAGAAGATCTTATTAATAGAAATAATTGAAATCAGTAAAAGAGAAATGAAATGGTCAAAGAATATAACATCAAATTTATTAAGATGTTCATGAGGGTTCCTATGATAATCAAAGTTGTGCATGTCGATGCTTTAATATTATATATTCAAATCCCAGCTCCCTCTCGAGAAGAATATCCTACAAATTTAGGAATAGCCTATACAAACACAATCTTGGAAATAACTTGATTTTTGTTGCGAGGGAAAAGTGCCCTGAATCAACTTCGCATATATAGATGCTAACTCTGAAAAGAAAAATTCTACTTCAACATAACTAGTGGTGTTGGTATGATTTCTATGAAAGCTCAGAAGACGTTTGAGAAATTTATTTCAACTTCTACGGCAATAATTCTATCACAACTAAGTATCATCTTGATGTTTCTTATAAATTTGTTGATGCCTTTGATATTAACCATGAAAATATCTTCATTAAGTGATTTGTCTGTAAATTAGATGACGATGCTAAGAAATGGTGGGAGATCTTAATAGCAGAAAGAATGGCAACATGCAGTGCGTTCCAACAAGCATTTAGAGTTGAGTTGGGTTAAAAGGACAATAAAGTCTTGTCAGCGGAACTCACTCAAATTAGAAAAAGAGCAAATGAAATGATCAAGGAATTTAACATCAAATTTATTAATAAATTCATGAGGGTTACTCTACCAATCAAAGTTAGATGCCACTAGTTTGATATCTTATATGAACACATTTAATTCATATTACAACATCTTAATAAGAGAAAATAATCCTACAAAATGAGGAATAGCCTACACTGCTCATATAAATTTGAAAAATAACTTGATTTCCAATGGGAGGGCAAATCAACTGTACGAATAACCTACAACGCTGATATAAATTTGGAAAATAACTTGATTTCTATTGGGAGGGAAAATCAACTTCAATAAAATGAGTTTATATAGATGCTAATTTTAAAATGAAAATTTCATCTTCAATATAAACTAGTGGTTATTGATATGGTTTTTAAGAAAGTTCACAAGGTGGTCCACAAATTTTGATGAAATAGCATATTTATTTTAAACTCTTAGAAATAAAGTTGTGACAATAGAACTAGATAAAAAATCATCTTCCCTCTAAATGAATCATTTGAATAAATACAACAACATCAACAAAGGAAGCCTTTTTTCTCAAATAAAGAGAGATATGTTTATAGAAGAAAATCTTTCATTTTTGCTCAAGTGAAACAATATTTCTCTATTATCTTTTTTTGGTGCAAAGCTTGCAAAATCCCTAATAAAGAAGGTTGTATTTTTGAACAAGTGGCATATGTGCTTAGCAATGTCTGAAAAGAAGTTGAAGGTCAATTTGGGGATCTTCCAAAAAAATGCATGTTCTTGGTGTTGAAAAATCAATGCTTATAGGAATTAGGGTTTGATTCCTCTTTTTGATAATTACTTGTGAATTATGTTGGCTTCTTTTACCTCTTAATTAGTTTATATTTCATAAAGAAATTGCCAAATTATATGTATATGAAGACCACAAGAACAAGAGACACATGATTTAGGCACTCACTGAAGGCAAAACCCCTATAAGGGAAAAACCCAGTGAAAAACTCTTCCTAGAGTGGATTCAAATCAACATGAGACACTTCCAGACTTCTTAGATCTAAACAAAGACCTCCTCCAACCACCAAGTCAACCCTTCCTTGCAATAGATGATCCTTGACAAAATCTTCAAGTGATAGCTTCCTAGTAGTAGCTTTAGTTCTTAATTTCAGCCCCCTAGCAACAAAACTTTTACCCCCATAAACAAAATTTTGGAGCTGCAGTAGACACAAAATTTCAGCCCCAAGAACTACTTGAAAACTTCGCACGTGTGAGAGATAGATAGCCTAAAAACTCGAATTAGGTATTCCCAGCGAATTTCATCCTTGTCCAGCGACTTCACTCTCTTTTCCTCCTCTCTTCCTTGAAGATCGAATTTAATTTTCCAAATAGGTCAAATTACCTCTCTTTATATAGCCTTTCTACTGTGTCGAATTTCTCTAATGTAGGCCAACTTCATGGGAACAAGGCCGACTTGGTGTGGAGGTGACAAATAACCTTTTTGACTCAAAAATAATTCTTTTTACATGATATAAAAAGCCGAAGAAGGGTCTAATAAAAATGAAAATGACTAATGAATCAAGACAAAACTTAGAATCCTTCAATGGAGGCTTTAACTTAGAAAACATTGACCCAAACATTGTAGAAATATGGTGTAGAATTTCAATTGCTCAAGAAATTTTAATCTAAATCAAGAGACACACTTGTACTCTACCCTGAGGAAATTAATCACAATTTAGAACAACAATTTGAGACATGCAATAAGAAATAACACACATGCACAATATTTTTCTAGGGGAAAGCAACTGCTATAAACCCCTTAAGCCCACTTGCATTAGTCGAATGAATAGAGAATGTATTACAATTGCTAGCACACTTTGAGCTCAACCTACAAGTGAATAACTTGTCTCTCTACTGAATGAGAAACTCTGACCTAAACTTAGTCAATTTCCACTATAATGAAAAGACCTTCTAGCGGAGGTTTTTGTGGAAGCCCTTATTAAAATAGCCTAAAAATCCATTTGTAGCAGAGGTCATTAGCGGAGGTGGGTAGGAGGATATTTTGGCGGATTTTTTTTAACAGAGCGTCTAAAATATACAAACACATCGGTGCTTTCATATCCATACAAGCACTGGTATTGCAAATAACATGGTGCAACGTTGATAATTTAATTTTATAAAATAAAAAAAGACGGTGATCTACATAACATCACACACCGGTGCTTGATTATTCGATAGCATCAGTACCCTTCACATAGTAAAATATCCCGGTGCATACCAATATGGAGCATCGCTATAGTTTTAAATTTCAGAGAAATGCGGTGCTATTTCCAATGAAGCCTCGGTGTAGTACGGTTAACACAATGCCTTGGGTCATCTTCTAAAGAGCACTGCTAGGTGGTTTTCGAATTCTAAAAAATAACGGTGCTATAGTAAAAACACAACATTGGTGCAGTACCTGTATAGAAACGCCTTGAGGTGTCTCACGAAAAGCACTGTGATATTTTTTAATTCAGAAAAAATCCAGTGCTTTTGGATTTATCCCACACCGGTGCATTTGGTGAAACACATCGGAGGAGGGTTAAATAAAAATACCCTCTCGACCGTAATTTTCATTCTTACAATCTACAGTTCGAGAGAGCTTTGAAGCACTGGTGCCACTCTTTCCACATGTAATGTACTGCCATTGGTGCTTTTCTTTCTCACCATCTTTCCATACCATGCTTACTGTTTGAGTTTTCAATTTTTTTGAACCGTCCTAAAATTTGTTTTTCTCTATTACATGTCCACAACGCCTCATTGACGACAAAATGTCTTGGTAATTTCTATGTTTCTTTGTAATTTATTTTTTTAGTCGATTAGAATCGTAAATTAGGCTAAATTTTCCATAGTTTTTCATTTTTTTCACTGTGCAGTGCGTTCAATATGTTCGGGTCGCACTGACAGCGGTGCGTCCTGTAAATTTATACGCTGCATCGCAAGTGATTCTGTGAACGTAATGCACCGTCGTTGTTGCGGTGCGTTTTGTAAACTAAAACAAACCAGGATTGATGCGACAAATTGTACGTCTGTGCGTCATGCCTGGTGTGTTTATATTTATCGAACGCATTGCCAATTTAGTATTTAAAAATATAGCCATAGCTCGGTGCATTCGATAACTTGATCATTTCATACTGTTGCGAAAATTTTATCCGTGCTTACCAGTGCACAAGTTTTTTGCACCACTATCAAATGTTAAAATTGTGAACCAACAACCATGCATCATACTTATGTGCGCACTGGTATCAGTGCAGTGGTAGTTGAAAGCGCATCATAGACAATGCATGGTTGTGTTTTGAGCGCACCAGATTTTTGTTTTTTTTGTTTTTGTTTTTAGTTGAAATTTATGTTTCCATATTTATAAATATATGTTTCATTATTTAAAATAAAGTGTATTTTATGTATGAGGCCAATGTATTTTATATGTCAATCGTGTAGCAGAGACATCAACAGGGGAAGCATCAACAGGAGCAAGAGCAGCGGGTGGACCCATACAATATGGTCCAAACATGGTAGGCCAAAGAGAGGGAGAGGGATTTATATCATCGCCCTATTACTGCAGTGACCCGATCGCTCTTGAGGAATGTAGGCTTTCTCAAGTACTATGAGGAGGATACATCCCTAAAGGCGAACTTTGTCTTTTTGGCGCATTTGATTCGCCGATGGAATGTGCAAGAGCATGCATTTTGTGTCAAGTCTTATGATGTGGTATATAGGCCCATTGAGGAGGAAATATACTTTATCACTGGATGATCCAGGAGGGGAGGATTTTCCTCAATTCCCTGATGCCCCATATGGGGTTGCAACTGGGAGTCAACTAGCATACATTTAGAGATATGTTGGGCCTCATGCGGTCCATCCATCAGATTTTCAGGTTCGTGGTGGACAACTAAAGATTTCTTCTTTCATTGCAGAGAAGGTTAGGTGCCTCTCATTATTAGTCACCATGATTGCGCACTCTAGTAGTGATGGGCAACCCATTAATTGTCCTCATTTGTATTATGCTGATTCTTTCATTTAGGTGCCATGTTGCATTAGATGTTCTGCCATTTTTTTAAGGCAGTTTTTCATGTATTTAGATAGATGTCGTGCATTGAGACATGGAAGGGATACCTTCCCTTTCGCTTTCGAGCTTTTTTGTTTATTTTTTAAGAGGTTTCTTGAGACAAGGCCTACGTTTGGCTATCGCCCTCCTGGGTCGATCATTGAGGTTTGGGTGCGCACGTGGCGGTGGATGATGCCTAAGAGGGGCATGGCGAAGTATCTGGCTAGGATTTCTCTTGAGGCACTAACACTATTGGCCAGTGAGGATGACCATACGTTTGTCACGTTGGCGTTTCCATATACGGGGATTGATTGGAGATGGTGTCCCAACATCTTCTTCACAGCAGATGAGCCTCCAGATGATAGAGGTAAATTACTGTTTTCTTTAACTTAATCAACTAGTTTCATTTTTAAGTTTATTCTAGCGCGTTTTTAACTTGTTTTGTTAAATTGTTTAATGAGATTGTCTAATTATTTACCTGTACTATATATTTTTTAGATATCGACACATTCGATGAGGACATAACTCCTCCCCCACCAGATGTTGGAGGAGATGGGTGAGGCCCAAGTGGGTGAGACACATCCTCAGGGGGGCATGGGTGTCCGATGTCGTATATTTGGTATGCGAGTTCAGATGGACTACTGTGACCGATTGGCCAGAGTTTTGATTAATGCGAGAGTCGTTCCTGCGATGTCTCGGGATATCACCACCGATTTTAGTTTCGTGGGTCTATATAGAGATTTCCCGCACGAGATGATGTCTCTTATGCGACATATTATCAGAGCTAGTAGGGTATTGACAACGATGAGGGTTGCATGTCAACATCCCGCTTCTAGTAGTACCATCCCATCAGATAATGGATGTTAGGGTGTTGGTGATCTTTCTAGTAGTACACATCCTTGGCAGTCCCCTGATGATGATATGCCAGAGCTAGAGGATGTGCTTCATGTTTCTCCTAATAGAGCAAACCAACCACCTCCTCCTCCACCTTAGTGTTTGCTAGACCGCGTTTAGGGCGCAAACATAGTTGACCATCCATTGTCTTCTGCTTATGCAAACCAATCACTTTTTCTCCACCTCAATCGAGTTCGATAGACATTGATCATATAATAGTTTGCCATCCATCGTCTTCTATTGCAAACCAGCTTGGAACTATGTTTGTTTCATTGGATATTTCATTGCACTTATTTGACTTGATGTAGTTATTTGACTTGTTTGTAATATATATATATATATATATATATATATTGAATTTTTTTGTTCATGTTTATGTACGTCTAAATATATATGTTGATGTTGATGTGTATATTGTTAAGTCATGTTAGATATGTTCATTTAATGTGCTTGCAGATAGATGTGTATGTGATAACAATTATTTGACATGGGACTTATATTAAATTGAGGATGTGTGTGGTGATGATGTTAGATTAGGATGTTTGTGTTTTGTTAGATGCGATCCCGATGATGATGCTCTCTTATATTATTAGATTTATGTGCTAGCTAATGACATTTATATGTGTTAGATGTATATATAATTAGATGATGGTAGTGAATTCGAATGTGTATCTTAGATGATGTTTATGACTGTTAGATGGTTATTATGATGATGCTTATTTTTATGAAATAATATTTATTAGAGATTATGTCTAGGTGAATTTATATCAAATTTTTATATATGAAATTGCATACAAAACGACTTTAAAAAATGCAAAGGTATTTTTATAAATTACAAAGTTTAGTATTGTTGAAATCATGATTGTAAAATTAGACTGATATGGATTTAGGCTGGGATAATATATATATATATATAGTTGACATTGAAATATTTATTTATAATTCATGTTCTTCACATTAAAATGTTAAAATATGCCCTCATAATATTTTCATCTATGTATACGTTAAATTAATTTTATTATCAATATTTTGTAAAATATCACATATCAAATCCATATTAAACATTGAAAAATTTACAAATATCTCTCATACATTGAATTAGAAAGCAACTATTAATGGAATAATAATTCTCTCAATATTTTTCACTAAAGTGAAAATATAAGATAATTTTCAATTTAAATTACTTTACTTTTCTCTATATAAAGTATCTATAAAAAAAATGTTATTTAATATGGACATTAAAATATTTTACTTATGATTATGAGTAAATTGAAGTATTGCAATTATGACTGACATTAATTTATTTTGTTATTATTATTTTTAAATGTAACGTTACGTGTCAACGTCTCTCCCATGCTAAGTTGTAGAGCGCTTCTCGACGCAATTATTTTAGAATTATTATAACTTCAATTTTTTTTGTGGTTATAAAATTTAATTTATCGCTAAAGTTATGAGATTTTGAAGCAATTTAAATTTAATATTTATTGCAACTCTTACCAATTTAAAGAAAAAAACTCTCTCTAAAGATGAGGATAAAAAAGGGTAACATGATGAGGCTTAATGTGAAGTTACTTGTAGTTGGAGATTTCCTTTATTGGAAGTTCTCCCTTAAAGAGACAAGTATTTTTTTCTAGTAATAAAGATATGACATTTTGATGCTATTTTGTTCTTTATTTGCTACTATACTATTGGTTTAAATTTAAACTATTTTCAGTAATAAATATGAGTTAAATAATACAAAATGAATAATAAATTAGATTTAAACTTTTGACAAATAATATATTTGATTGTTTCTTAATGAACAAATTAGAAAATATTATTTTTCCCACTTAAAATTCATGTTTTTCACATTTCTCTTAGCTAATATTATATCATGTTCATAATGATAAATGCATGTATACTTTAAACAATTTAGTCATAAATACATAAAAAAAATAGATTTTTATTTTACATAATCTAAATAGGGGAAAAATGGATCACTGAGTTTATTTGAAAGTCAAACAAATGCCTCTTAATCACCATCACAAATTTGGTGAGTTTGATATGTTCCTATTTAAGAAGGGTTGTGACCTTGAATCCTTTTTATCATAGATAATGTACATAATTAGAAGCACTTAGTTTTAAATTACTGTAAAAATGTTTCCACTACAAAAATACGTGTAAAATCATTTGTGAATCTTACCAATTATATCATAAAATGCAACAAGACGAATAAAAAAATAATATAATCAACGAAATAATGAGAACAAAAACACACAAGTCCAATAATATAAATGATGAAATAACAAGTACATATCAGTCTCCATTGTCATCATCTTGATTAGCTTCCTCGCTTGGCATGATAACGCTGTTGTTTTAAAAAGTATGTTTTGATCTAGGGTCATATCTTAATACAAACCATCATTCCCTATCCAACACATCTGGGTAAAAAACACTTGGTTGCAGTGTTTTGGGAAAACAAAAGGCGCTCTATCTTCATGCCACATCTTTTTAGAGTTGATAGATATTATCCCACTATCATAATCTTTCTTTACATTATTCCAATCAAAGGTGTCCCACTACTTGCACCAAAAAATAACACATTAGAACAAAGAGATGTCAATTGAATGATTTCTTGTATCTTTCCAACGTAACCTGATGTCCCCTGCATTAGGTTTGGATTGCGGTGGCTAGCATGACTAGATTGGTCGAACTCGATTTCCACTCCACAGTCTTGTGACTTACATTAATCATTGACATCCTCCATGCGAAAATGATGTCCATATGGCCACATAGTTGGGAATAAATGCACCTATAAAAAAGTGAAAATATCACAGTGTCATGTGTCTAATAACCTGAACATTATATATATATATATATGTGTGTGTGTGTGTGTTCGAATTTAAAGGTGCAGTATAAAGTTAAACTTGTACAAAAAGAGAATATAATTACCAAGTTGCTGCACCCAATCCCTATGTTTACCGCATCTTTTTCTATATGCGGGTACTGACCAGATGCACCATACTTCTCTTTGACTTGATCAACAACCCAACGGTTAGGACATGTCATTGACATATTTTCTTTTAAATGATCAAGATAAGGCCCACTTTTACCATTCAACCATTTGAATTATTTCCTTTCACTATTCCATTTCTTCATCTTCTCTTTATACAATGTGACCCACGATTGTGTCGTTGCCATATTGTAAAGAATGAAGTTATTGATGGCTTCAATTTCTTAATTTGCTGATGAGATCAAAATATGCATTAATATGAAGTTTAATGTGAATAGTTATTGTGTAGTAATTTGGCAAATGATAAGCTTGCACTCTCTTTATCCCGCACCTCTTTCCATTCATTTCGAGAAGCTTCCCTTCTCTTTTGTCTTCATTCCTTTTGTCGTCCTTAATCGCCACACTTGGTGTGTTGTCGATCTACTTTACGTACTCACTAGCATCATTAGGGAAATTTTAAGGTTTAAAATAGGCCTCTTAAGGAAATTATAAAATAAGATTAGATTACATCATAAAATTGTAGAGGGAAAAAAGAAAAAACTATTTTTTCAACTCATATTTTCAATTTATCTCCCTATGGGTTTACTCAAATTCTAAGCATCAACACTCGTTGGATGCATAATTTGATTCCTCATCTAAGGAGTACTCGTGTTGCATACTTTTAATGAACCCTGTTACATGAGAAATAAGAAATATGTGAATAATGTGATTGCAATGATGTTTTTCCATGTATTTATCATTTTTTGTGCATGAAGGTCCATCGAAAGTATGCAACATGGGTACTCCTTGGATGAAGAGTCAAATTTTGCATCCAACGAGTATTCTCGCTCGAAATTTGAGTAAAACTTTAAGGAGATAAGTTGAAAATACGAGTTGAAAAAGTAGTTTTATTATTTTTTAAACTTTTTAATTTTTTACTCCAAAAATGGTGAATCATCCCTCATGTTTGACTTCATCATTTTGAATCATATAGGGTCTCATAAAGTTTATTTTGGTTTTACATTTTTCTTACAAGGCCCATTTTAGACTTCAAAATTCCCCTAGTGAATAGAAAGACTCATGCGATATATACCCCTCTGACATAGACCCCTTAGGTGTTTTCCTTTGTTGAACAAAACCTTTCAATTTCTTTATGTACCTCTCTAAGAAGAACATCCAATGACAAGAAACGACCCTAACTAATTCAACCTCATCTACTATGTGAGTTAGAAGATGAACCTACAAGTCCATGAAATTCGTCGACAACTCCTCCTCAAACATACAAACAATCTCAGCTATCTCTTGACACCACCGTGGAATGATAGCCATATGAATCTCTGTTGATGTGATCCAAAGTACAAATGTAGATAATTTAGATGTGGCACGCCGTAGGTCTTGGGGGGAAGTCATGGTTCACACACCCACACATAAGCAGAGGATAATGACACTGCACAATAAATAATAAATTATATAAAATTTCATTATAAAATACCCCATTACATAAATTAATAAAAAATAAAAAAATCATGCTTTTAACACATGTACTCTTAAAAGATTCAAATGGTCATGTGATTTCAACTCCAACAAATGATCTTCCACAATAAAGCAGAGTCATAGTTAAGACCCATATAAAGAAGACACCCTCACACTCATTGTGATCATCTTTCTTTAGAATCCATGGGACATCACCTTCTTTGAGAGACTAAGAGGGACCAACCTCTTATCTAGTTTCTTGTCTTGGCCAATGTTTCCTTTTAGTTTTTGAAGAAATAAGATCTCTGCTAACAACCAATGTGTCACTTTCTTTCAATGATATGTGCCTCCATAAAGAAGATGAAACATTTTTAAATATATGCATGAGATCTAATAAGTGAGCAATCTTAAAATGGTTCCAATATGGGATCTCATAAAAGACATTTATTTTTCATCCCAATGGGCAATTTCTCAACATAGGTGTCAAAAAATTATGGATCATCGAACATAGGATTCCCATTTGAATTGAACATTTATGCAACTCCTTCTCCTTCTATATCTCATTTGCTCTAAGCCATTCAGATAATGTCATTATTACAGGCCTTTGGGTTCTCTCTAGTTTACCATTGAAAGCAAATGTTGCTCTTCTATAAGGGTGTACTTTTGGGAGGAATACCCTGGAACAGTCATACACTGATCTTTGTAGGTGGTTGACAACCTAGCCTTCAAATAAGCTCCACTATTTATATTCATGATACCTTTTTGTTACAAAACTTGCGAAATTATTGTATACATGCTAACATGTTAACGACCTTGAAGATCTGAACAACTGTAGCGAATTAAATTAATATGCGGAACACTATTTATACTAAAAAAATCACTAAGAATGTAATTTACCAAAGCAAACTCCTAAGCCTGGATAATCATGTATGGTGTAAGCAGATATGCCATATAACTTAAAAACTCCTCTTTGTTACGATGGGTCTTGATACATCGTACACATGTATCCCTTTCCATAATTCCTTCTATTTATCTACCAATCGTTGTAAGTAGACATCAATATTTTTCACTTGTTTTCTACCAGGAACTATGAGAGCCAACATATGATGTTCATTCTTCACCAACAACAATGGGGGGATATTGCTATTGATCATTAATGTAGGACACACATAATAGTTGGTGTTTTGGAAGGAATATGGGTTTACGCCATCCATGGCTATGTTGAGTCGTAGATTTTGTACTTCATCCTTGACTTTTTTAGGCCATGTATCCTCTATATGCTTCATGGCTATTGAATATGTTGGAATTTTCATAACTCCAAAATTATGTGTGAGGCATGCCATCTTTGCAACATAGCTAATTCTTTGCAGCGACAGAGTCTTTGAATTCTTGGGATTATAGGTCTGTGCCTCAATATCTTATGAGGAGGACCATGTGATTTACCCGTTTTTTTGAATTACGATACCTGTCATGCCCACATTTTAGACATATCCCTTTGTCTACATATTCTTCTCTATATATAATACAATCATTCGGAAGTGCATGATATAATATATATTCAACGCCCAACATTTTCAACCACTGCTTTTCCTCTTCTCAGCTACCAAACAAGACATTATCACTTTGAATATCGCGTAGTTGGTGGGGAATGCAATTATACAATGTCAATATTTAACATTCATAAATTCAACTATTTTTTAATTTGATTGTGACAAAATATAAGGAGCTTGATTGATCTTGCAAGTCAATTACCTCAATATTTCTGAGAAACTTGCATTCGACATGCCAAATTTTTCTTTCACATTTTACAACATCGATGTCTCCAGCTAAGTAGACTTTGACTTGCCGCCAGGTCCAAAAAGAGGGATGGTGGAAACAAATTTCAAGCTTTCAAATAAGCTATCAATGATATGTGCATCATCCCCTAGCTCATCGTTCTAGAATGCATCTAACAACATTGCCTCTATGGAAACCATATCCTATAAGTAATCATCCATACTAACCTCCATTTGATTTCCTCCATTGCCAACTTGTGATGAAGAACTACTATTGCTGTAGTCATTTCTAATTGGTGAATTTAGACGTAGTTGGAATTGAATAGTTGGTTGATTCAACCATTCTTTTTATTCTTTCTCTCTGATTCTTTCTCTTAATGCAACCTTCTCTGGAGTTGACATTGTAGCGAGGTGCTCTAGAAGATGGTAGGTGGGTTGCTCATTATCACTAGAGTCTTAATTTCGAAAAATAATAAACGTCATTAGTACAATATCAATGATATTAGTAAGAACGTAGTCAATTCAACTGGTTTGTTAAAATTACATTATACCAAACAATTATTACCATCGTTTATCCAGGATTGCAGCTGGAAGATGCTATGTTACAATTGGCAAGGTGAAGAGGCTGACTAGTTTCATCTTACAACTGCTTGTGATATGCTGCTTCTGATAAGAGCCCTTGATGTTCTTGAAAATATGGAGTAATATTTTCTGCATCTGAAATTGATTTTGAATAAGGTTTCTGCAAATTTGAATACCTTTTTATTCAAATTTACATGGATTAAAAAAATAAATTCAATTAGATAATCGAAATATAAATAAAATCTGAACTTACTGGAGATGGAAAGGGAGAACTCCGTGAAGGACTTTGATCAACAATATGGAACGAGTTGGGATTTGAAGAATTGGCCATTTGCAGATATTAATGATATTTTGTCCCTCCATTTGAGAAAAATGAAAAATAAAAATTTGTATGCATATAAAAAATTATTTTTGACAGCCATATAATCACAATCTGAATTTCAATATAGTTTTCAAACCATTTTTCAAGAATAAGATGATTTTAAGTAGAAAATGTATACTATAAACTATTGTAGTTCACGTGGATTTACTCTAGAGGATAATTTGAGATTAATATACCATTTTATGTGAAATTAAAATTTCAGATAACTTTTAAAACAAACTGGTGCACTTATTAAAACAAAACGTATTGATGCATTTAAAACATTAACAATACTAGGGCGTTTAAATACTATTCACATCAATTTTTGACATTCCGAAAAAAATATGTTATCACATCAGTGCTCTTTTACAAAAACACACCCAAGCATTTAAAAAAAACAACACATTGACGCACCTATTTCCTGATTTAAAAAAATAAAACATGAATTCAACCAACTTGGTGCTCTTATAACAATTATAGAACTAATGCTTTTAAATAGAAATCACACTGTTGCGTTAAAAAATTAATTTCACCGTTTTGGGATTTAATTTTTTTTTTTAAAATTGTATCATGTTAGTGTGTTGAAATTTTTTTCGCCCCAACAATATTGGTGTGATTTTTGTATAAACAAACTGGTGCACTTGAATATCAAACACACCAATGTGCAGAGAAATTGAAAAAACGCGATTTTTTATTTTAAAAATTAAAAAACGAGTGACAAGTGATTTTTCGAAATCTATTTTCATAAAACTTTTTAAATAGTAAAAAGTTATTCACTATTTCATTATTTTACTCAAAATTTCAAGTGAGTGATCTGCATGAGAGACATACGAGGAGCACTGTGCAACAACATAATACTTTGGAGTAGCAGAACTATTCAAAATATCAGATGCTGAAAGGTATGGTGATTCCGTAAGAAATGTACATAGTAAAACTTTTAAATTTTATTGTCTATTTTACTATTAATAAAATTTACAATTTCTTTTAGGGTTTAATTAAAAGAGAGATCATTTGCAAGAGAGACATAATGAAAGCACTATGGAGCTGCAAAATATTTTGGATTCGCTGAAAGATCAGAAGTTGAAATGTATGGTGATTCACACAAAACCCTAGATAGAAAAAATCTTAATTTTTATTTTTTTGAAAGTCAATATTTTATTATGTCGAAAAAATGAGTGCATGGAGTCTGTCCCAAAAGATGTGGTCTCACCCCGACCGATTTTGTTGACTAAAAAGTTCACCAGATGATAAAAATACAAAAAAGTAGTTAAGGACATCGTCCATAAACTGTTGGGCCAGAGGCAACAAAACACAACTAAAATGTAATAAACACTAGAAATCATACTAGTCATGTGATGTAATGGATGTAGGGTTGTCTGGGGCTGTTCCAGGAGGCAGAGGAGGGCGGAAGTCACGCTAAACGTGTCCTACGTAGTGCGTCATCCATGTCTCCAAATTTTCTACTTTCTCCCTGAGTTGGTTTTGCCCCCGCTAGATCACAACCAATGTTTCCCAAATTTGACTTTGAAAGTAATGCAACTGCTCTAGAGAGGCCATTTGCACAGCATGATCCTTATGCCGAACTCGTTATGCAACATCCATCCTGTCCATCAAACTGGCAATGAGAGTGTGACAGTTCTTTAGGTAGCAGTGTTGGAGACCTTGCCCCTTCTAAGCCTCAGGTGTTACCGGCTCATGCTCTGCTCTATTGCCATGAGTGTCGCTGCCCCTGCGAGTCTTCCCATGGCCGTGCGACCCTTTACCTCTGCTGACCTCCCTCTTTCCACCTCCGCGGCCTCCTCTCACACCTACATTTCCTTTCTGCGCATGCCTAGCCATTTTTACACCCTGACGGGGAGTCACTGTGACTAGAGCCTGGTTTGTCACCCCTTCAGAAGCAAGGACAATAGGGGAGGAAGAGCAACCCCTTCGCGCCGACAATTTCATATCTTCTCACGACGAAGGCACTCCTTGAACAAGCACCAAACACCATAATTTCCACCCAAAATAACACTCCTCGTAGATAAAAGACTCGAGCAACACCACCCAGAATAACACGAATGCACCAAGATGGCTCATTCTACCCACGAAGGACCGCCCCCACCAGATAATATTGACACCTCGACGTTCTAGAATATGACCAATGATGGAGCTCCACCCAGGGATAGGGGAGCTGTTTCCATCCCGAGACGAGCGCAAAATCGAACACCACCTACCAAATTCGACAACCAGAAACTATAGGTGAACCCACGAGGCCCTGTCGCACCAGAAATCAATATTAGAGCAGGGGAACTTAGGCTTCCTCCTCTGGCTGTGGGGTTCCATTATTGACGAGATATACCACCCTATAAGAACGAGGCAGAACATGTTACTTCGAGACCACGAGGAATTTTTCTTCTAGGCCCGGTCTTTCATTCCGCCACCAACAACCAGGATTCCCAGTTGCAAGGACCAAACGAGACCACTACCCTTGTATATTTCCACAACAAGCAACCACACTCCATTTCCAACGAGCATCGACCTGCGATGCTTCCTCCTCCTTCCCGACAACTACTAGAACTCCCAACACAATATATGAATGTAGAGACAAATGCCTGGTGCATTCATCGCGCATTGCCTTAACACTCTGCCACCCCCACACACAGACGCTGAATAATTTCTCACACGAACGACTGACATTAAGATGATACCTCTCCTGGTTCATGTGAAGATGTGAAGGGACTGGGAGGTCCGTCCCTCACATCATATCCAATTGTTTTCACACATGGTAGGTGACCTCCATGGGCTACTCTGATCTCACCCCCATCAGGGAGCAAAAATCTTAAATTTTACTGCCAAAATATTTTACAATTTCTGTTAGATTTATTCATAATTCAGAAAAAAATAAAATTACTTGTATAATAAAAAATTTACTATAGATTTTACTAATAATTTTTTTTTTTATGATTTGCTTTCCTTTTTAAATTTAATTAAAATTCAGACAAAAAACCAAAAATTCAATATTTACTTTAAACTCTTTCTTCTTCCTGCAAAATTTCACGTTAGGGCTTAACTTCCTCTACCACTTCACAATTAGGGTCTTTTAATTTAGGCATTTTAGATTTAATGGGTTTGTGTACTTACGATATATAAAATATTTGATATGTAAAGTAGAATAATGAATTTTTGAATTAGATCCAAGTCCTATCGACCATTTTTTTAAAATGGTTATATCTTCCATGGTTGGCCCTCTGTGATATAACACACCGATGCTCCCTTGTAATACAATGCATCGACATATCAGAACACTTTATTTTGTCTAGTATGTTAATTGTTGCTCTTGGTATAATATAATGCACTGACGTTCGTCTTCTAAATAACATTGTTAAATCATTTTGGTGCATTTATCCTTACAAATCACACTATAATAATTTAAAATTATTTTTAAAAATTAATTTTCCATGATGGTGTGCCTGAACAATTAAACACCTGGTGTGTTTAATGTTCTCAATGCATCGATGTATTTATTTAGATAAACACATTGATTACCAGAGTTTTTTGACTAAAAATTATTTGATTTATTTGTAAAATATATTTAATGACTTTTATATTGAATGTTATAGGTTGTATATTGATGAAAAATGTCTCAGAAGGTCTCAAGTAAAAAAAAAAACTGATCGGCATAGTGATAACACATAAAAAAACAAAAAAAACAAGTTCTTTGTAAATTCTTTACAAAATTAATATGTTTCTATATGTAAGTTTAACTAATATGTATTGGTTGGTGTGTGTTATGAAAAGTTGCAAAATGAAGAAGGTCGATAATATTATTTCTAATCTAAGTGTAGAAGAACATAAAAGGATGATAAAAAAATTGCAATATTTTTTGTTTGTTTGTTTGAATTTTCATTAATAATATATTTAAGAATATTAGATAACATGTTTCAAACAATATATTAATTCATATATGTTTAATGTTCTACATGGAACAACAACGAAGGAAAATTTGCTAAGATTTTTTTTATGGAACATGTAAATAATGGCAAATTGATCTTTAGTTCATCTGAAGTGGTGTTGGAAGTTAATATAAGGGGGTATTTTTTTTTACAGAACTACGAAGTGTCTACTGGAACAAATGTATAGACTTACTTTCCGCTTACAATACAAAAATTAATTCAATTCAGATTATAAGAACTAAATTATATCTAAACTACATGAAGTATTTCTAGAGAAAAGGTCAATGAGACATGTCAGACTTGCAATAACAAAAACATACAATAACAAAAAAAATCATTCAAAAGATAATATTCCTAATTATATAAAATGATTTTCTAGAATTATATGTATGTATTACTACAAACCATTCATTTATTAATATCAATTTTATTATTATTAGTTTTCATATATTATTATAAAAATAGTTTACTAGTTTTTTCAGGAAGATTTTGAAAATCCCAAATGATCAATGCGTATGCGAAACATGCTAGCAGGAATGTTCAAAAAAGTGTACAAGGATATGGTCAAAGAAATGGACATAATTGAATCACAGGAGGAGCCATATCAACAACAACTTGCTTCAAATTTATGCAATTATGATTGAATTTGTAGATATAAAAAATAATTTAGGATTAAATATTAATTTTCAAGTAGTTTCTCGTAGAAAATAAAACAAGATGAGACTCATTCAACACATAAAACAAGGCGACAAGGAAGAAAAATGTTGATTTCAAAGTTTATGAGTAATTGTTAATATTTCCTTATAACAACTCAAGATTTTATTTTTGTATATTTTAAGTTGTTTAATTTACAACAACCATCCTTGAATGTCTTCAAATAGCTGCTAACATACAAAGAAGAGCCGTCAGAAGAATTGATTGATATTGGGTTAAATAAAGGTTGAGTATATATTGGCATATCAAAAATTAATTGTGGAATTTGTAAGTATCTATGTTGTTTTAATTCTCCAAGTTTATAATTAATAGAACAAAAAAATCATTTATATTAAATCTATGATTTATAATGCGGTTTAAAACATGTAGGAAACAAAGTATGAAACTACATCCCCAAAACATTTGTTGTAACAAAGCATGAGGCTTGGTTTTGAAAACATGTGCACATTTTGAGTCACTTCTTTCTTTGGTATATTGCTATTCAATTTACATTGATGTAGATTATTTATTTCAATTTTCATTATTCTCATGAATGTAGATACACTCAATACACTTTATTTTTATGTTTGCACATGAAACAAGATCAAGAAGACGAAAAAAATCGATGCAATCAACAAAACATTTCTCCAAATAACCCAAGTCATGGAAGTAGGTCGAGCAGTGACAATAGTTCCAACGAAGAATGATGATCGATTTGGATATCAATTCAACTTGTTGTATTTTTTGAAATAATTGTCTGTGAAAATCAGACATTTTGTTTAATGTAATGGACATAGTGTCTCAATTGAAAGACAAGGGGTTACTAGTAATAATTCCATTGTGTATGATAAATAACCTCTTATTTATATATAATAAAATACATTTTAATTTATTTTATTATGTTATCTAATGTTGCTATGAAATGTTACACCACTGATTAAATATTATAATGAAGAGATGCAAAAGCTGATAATATAACAAATTAACCCGAACATCATATACAAATGCACTAGTTAAATTTTCATTTATGTGAATACTTTAATAAGATATATGTTGATTTTTTTATGAATAAAATATTTAAAAAATTACAATAATTTCACTGTCAGAGGTCAATTTTTCCAAAAGAGAGAAAATCTCATTGAAAAAACCAATGCATTTATAACATAAAAAAACACTAGTTCGTTGTGTTATATAAAAGCACTGTGAAAACATATTTTTGCATATCCAGTGCCTTTTCACAAAATGAGAGCATCGGTGCGTTTATTACTTCAAGCACCGATCCTATTTTAGATTAACGCCCCAGTGCATTGTAATTCTTAACACATCAGTGCTTTCATATAACTAACTCTTTGGTCCAAAAAATATTATTTCCAGCCTGGTGCTGCATGAAAACTAACAACACCGATTCATTTTTTATAACTATTGAACCAGGGTCTTTGTAGTAATGATACGCATTGGCGCTATAGGTTAAAAAAAATAGTGACACGACAATTATTATTTGCATGCCATAGTGTCGTTTCTTAGAAGAATGCCCCAAGGGTTTTTTATCTCTTAGCACCAGTATGATATATTTTATGCACCAATATTCTTTGCATTCAATGCCTCAATGCTTTTAGTTATGCATGCCGCCCGATGCTTTTATGTATGCAGTGCATCAGAGTTACTTGTTCCATTAAGCGCACCTAAAAAAACATCCGCTAGAACCTAAGACCACCCAGATTTTTTCAGTTGTACTGAAGTTTCATTAAAATATCTACTAAAACCTACACTATTCCAAGCATATGTTTTAGCAATTGTTTCTTTGACAAATTTTCCCAATTTTATAACACTAAGAACCTCCATTTTTACCTCTGCTAGAAGGTATTTTCCTTGTAGTGTTCCTTGTGCAATTCCTGAGAAAAATTTCCCCTATTCTTTAGAAACTTACTCCAATTTTTTTTTCGCAATTCCCAAGGATTGATCATTGATTACATGCAATACCTGTACACTCAACACTAGTTTACAACTGATGTTACAATTATTTGGAATCTCCATCACATCTGGGGAACTCGAATTATCTGCATGCACTAGTTATTTTTGGTTGATTGATCAATTAACTAGATGATAATCGAGTTAGAGTGCTGTCCCACTGCACAATTGACCTTCCACTAGTTCTGTCAGCAATTGGAACTAGTCTAACTAAATACAACTGGAAATAATTGACCTTAATTGTTTCAAATTATAAATCACACATTCTTAATTGAACTCCAAGCCCTATAACTTGAATTTACTGAGCTCACTGAGTGAGAAGATCTATGTCACACAAGTTAACTGCCTCCAAGTTGTTTGCTGATATGGAAATTCAAATTTTCTCAATTTGACCAAGGCAACATCAAATTGAGACTTTCTTACTACACTTCTCAACACTCCCTCTTAGAAAGAAAGGGATTGTCAACTACCCCTATCTTGCACTTGTGGAATTCAAACTTCCCTCTTGAAAAATCCTTTGTCAAGATGTCAACATCTTGTTCCTATATCAGAATGTATTGTAGCAACATTATCCGCCTATGTACATAATCCCATAAATGATGATACCAGATATCTATATGCTTGGATCGATAGTGAAATCACATATTCTCAGAGAGCTTAATGCAACTATGATCATCACAATAGATCATAGTCGGATCCATCATTTGACCAAATAGTTCCACAAGTATCTTTCTCATATAGTTTGCCTCACATGCTTCTTGACTTGTAGCGATGTATTTTGTTGCTACCGAGATGAGCACCACATATATTTTCTTCCTAATGTACTAGGAAATCGCTGCAGACCCAACAATGAAAATTCCACTTGATGTACTCTTTTATTCAAATGGACTCCCTGCCTAATGTACATCTGTGAAGCCACTCAACTTCACTCCCTCTGTCTGTTTGTACCACAATCCATAATGGGGAGTGCTTCTGAGGTACTGTAAAACATGCTTCACTACCTTCCAATATAATTTGGTTGGCGTAACCATATCTTGACTCAACTAGTTGAATGCATAACACATATTTAGCTGTGTGTTCACAAGATACATTGGTGAACCCACTAGTTGTCAGTAAATGGTAATGTTAACTTCTTCACATGAAGTGGCATTCTCCTTCCTCCAGTTGGTCGCTAGAGGTGTCTCCATGGGTTTACAACCCTCCATGGAAATCTCTATAGTATCTTGTTAGCATAATTTCCTTGATACACAATTTTCCATCGCCTTTCCATTCTTCCAACCTGAGGAAGGAGTGCATGAGACCCATGTCTTTCATTTCAAATTCCCTTGCAAGGTCCTCTTTACAAGAGCTGATCAACTGCTCATCACCTATTAATATTAATCATCAACATATAAAACAATGATAAGAAATTTACCTTCTACCAAAATATGATAGAGGTTGACATCCGCTTCACTTTTGGTGAAGCCCAAACTAGTGAGATAATTGTCGATCCTGGTGTATTAAGCACAAGGTGCTTGTTTGAGACCATCCAATGCTCATTTAAGTCTACACACATGAGAGTCTCGATCAAATGTATCAAAACCTTTTTGTTTCTCGATTTACACCTCCTCCTCAATAAAACCATTTAGAAATGATGTTTTTACATCCATCTAATGGATATTCCACCCCATCTTTGCAACCAGTGCAAGAATTGATCTAATGGATGAATGCCTTGCTACAGGAACAAAGGTTTCCTCATAGTCAATTCCATCAACTTGAGAGAATCCTTTGGTCACAAATATGGCCTTATACTCCTCTATTCTTCGATCTGCTGCATATTTAACCTTGAAGATCCATCTCAAACCCACAACTGATTTATTTGTTGGTCTTGGGACCACTTCGCAATCACTGTTCTTTATAATGGATTCATATTATTCCACAATTTCATCAACCTAAATAGGTTTCTCTACTTCTTCCTCAAAAGGGTATGGCTTAGTCTATACAAGCTCAATCATTAGAGCCATGTAGCCAATGTACCTCTCTGATGACCTCCTTTGCCTACATAAATATGAAGGATGGTTCTGTTTTCTCTGGACAGTCATGCTTAAGTGGATGTCTCCACTCCTCAATTTGTGGCTTCTCCAAAACTTCGTGAGGCTCCTGCTTTGGAGCTAAAATATCCTCTTTTGGTGAGATCTAAGCTCCCTCTCAAGAGGGAACCACATTGCTTTCTCCTCATCAAAATTTACACCTCTTTGCACAACTGTCATTTTTAGGGATGGTAAGTACACACAATAATTTTATGGAGTTGTCATGTAGCCTAAGAAAACTCCCAACTCTACTGTCAGCTCAACCTTCTTCCTCAAATCTTTGTAGACATGGCAATAAATAGAGGCTCAAGAAATCCTGAAGTGAGACACATCCGAATTTCTCCCCGAGAAAGCCTCCTTCGTGTAATCATACGAAGAATCTGATGAGGGCTCCAGTTCTATAAGTAGACAGTCGTGTTACATGCCTCTGTCCACAAATGTAATGTCACTCCTTGGTCATGTACTATATATCTTGTAGCTCCAACAATGCTACGTATCTTTCTCTCAGCTACCCCATTTTGTTGTGGGTTGTGGGGTGATGTCATCTCTCTTTGAATGTCTTATTTCACACAAAAATATTGAATTCATTTGAAACATACTCAACTCCATTGTCGCTCCTGAAAGAATTCACCTTCTTCTTGGTCTCTTTCTCAACTTGTGTCTTGAATTATAAAAACTTGGAGAATATCTCATCCTTCGTCCGCATGAAGAAGATATAAAACTTCCTTTAGAAGTCATCAATAATAAAAAAATATCAATAAAAAAATTAGAGTGGACTCTTTCCAAGATTGAATTTTCTTTTCTATCTTAATCATGGAATGTGGATTTTACATACTTCCCTAAGATACAATCTTCGCAGACATCCTATTGCTCAATTGATCCTTTGGGGAGGCCAACGGTTATTTACTGCATAATATTTAAGGTGCCATGATGCAAATGGCCCGATCTCCATGCCAAAGTTCACCAACATTGCGGCTCTACAATTTCTCTGCCTTATTGCTTAGTACAACACAATATTCCACATCAAGTTTATATAGGTTCTTCACATGGGTCCCAATTTTCTTCACATGTCTAGTATCCATGTGTCTCAGGAATGCTTTCCCTTTCTCGAAGATCACTTCATAACCACGGTCTTCCAAAATTTCTATAGAGATGAGATTCTTCTTTAGGACTAGCAAAAACATGACATATTTGAGGTGAAGAGGGGATCCCGACCCCCTCTGAAAGGTTACTGTACCAATCCTGGTGGCACTGTACCTTCCATCACCCCCAAACTAAATTTTCATCTGTATATATTTCTCCTCCAGGTCATTGAAAAATCTCTACACCTTGTTATGTCGAACGAGGCACCGAAGTTCAAGTACCACACACTCCCCATCATTGTGCTGTCCATGCATGAGATTAGGGTGAATTCTAGTTCGAACTGTGAAGCCAGATATTTACCTACTTCTCCCTCTGAGTTCTTCTTGCTAGACATTTTGTGTGGACACTTCGTAGCATAATGCCCGAATTCATGAAATTTAAAACATTTGAATTTGGACAAGTCTTTCTTCTTTCCCCCTTGGTTAGATTCTGGGTTGGTTTAAGATTTCTTCCCTTTTCCCTTCTTTCCCTTTCCAACCAATGCAAAGTTTTCTTCATCCTCGCCCTTGGATGAAGTTCCATCTCTGGTATTCCTCCTAATCTCTTCTTGTACTAAATCATACCATAAGCATTCCCCATTCTGTAATTTCTCCCTCCTGTTCACCGAGTCCTGGTAGCTATGCCGACTTTTAGGAAGGCCTAGAAGAGCTAGGCTCACCAGGTCATGTTCTACAACATTCAAATCAACCCCTCCAAGCTCATCACAAACCTCTGCAAATATGTTAAGATATTGCAGAATAGTCCCATTCTTCTGCATCTTAATATTTCGAAGTTTGTCTTTGAGGGCTAGTTTCCTATGGTCACTGATATTCTCGAACAGCTTTGTCAGTGCCTTCCACATTGCGAAAGGAGTTTCTTTCCCATGAACCTTTTAGACAATGTGGCCTCACACGCCCTCTTGGATAATTCTCCTCGCCTTGGCTATATATTTATTCCATTGAGCTAGGTTCTAGGCATCAACTAATCCTGGTTTTGCAATGTATGTCTTGACATATTCTAATAACATGTTGTCATCAAGAACTGCCTCCATGCGATCCTTCCGTGCAATGAATTTCAAGCTTCCTTCCAAGGGATAATATAATCTCAATCCATTGAAGGTCATATTCCCAATTTTGAAGAGATCCTACTAAAATGAAGCTGCAAATTCGAACCTCCTAAGGAACAACTTTGAAATTCCCATTCTAATGTGAATCCAGCTCTGATACCATGTAGAAATATGGTGTAGAATTGCAACTGCTCAATAAACTTTAATCTAAATCAAGAGATGCAATTCTACTCTACTACTCTGTGAAATTTAATTCAAAATTTAGAACAACAATCTCAGACATGCAATAAGAAATAACACACGTGCACAATATTTTTCTAAGGGAAAACAACTGCTAAAAATCCCTTAAGCCTACTTCCATTAATCAATTGAATAAATAATGTATTAGAATTTCTAGTTCGGTCTGAGCTCAACCCGCAAGTGAATAACCTACCTCTCTACTTAATGAGAAGTTATGACCCAAACTTAGTCAATTTCTGCATATGCTTGAGCCCTTATTTCCTTGTGCAAATCCTGAGGAAACTGGCCCTTATTTTTTATGAATTTTCTCCAAAATGATTGTGCAATTCCCAATGATTGATCATTGATTGCATGCAAAACTTGTACACTCAACACTAGTTTACAAATGATGTTACACTGCCTTGGAATCTCGACCACAGTTGAGGAACTCGAATTATCTGCATGCACTAGCTATTTTTGGTTGATTGATTAGTTAATTGGATGATCATTGAGTTAGACCATTGTCCCATTGCACAACTGACCTTCCGGTAGTTCTATCAATAGTTGGAACTAATTTAACTGAATACAACTGGAAATAACTGATGTTGATTGCTACAAATTAGAAATCACACATGCTTAACTAAACTCCAAGCCCTATAACTTGAATTTATTGAGCTAACTGAGTGACAAGAGCCAAAGTCAAATAGAGACTTTCTTGCTACACTTATCAACAAGCATGAAACCCATGCTTTAATAAGTCATTTTATTTAATAATAAAATTCTTTTGACAAGTATAATTATGAAGACTGAAGCTAGTTACATTCTTCAACGCTTGGGGAGGATGAAGATCATTTGGAAAATATTTTTCATATCATGTCATGAATGGATTCATTGCAAAGAAAAAATATTTTTTACCAAAGGAACATGTAGCAACTCTTGCATAGAATGGCTAATAGATACGAGTTGATCATACCCACTTGTTAGGAAGTACTCACAATACAAGATGATATGGTGGAAAAAGTTTAGAAAAGTAAATGTGGGTAGATCCAATCAACTTGTAAAATCTAAAAGTTTAAATGTGCTACACAAGAGGCAAAAGCCTCAATTTTTCAGGTGAATAAAAGAATGTAGGGATGACAAAAGCTATAGCCTAGTAAACTAGATTAGATGCGAGTTACGGAAACTAAAGTGAAAATTGTGAAGCAAAATTAGATTGCGGTGTTGCAACATTTGGATACTCTTCTAAGTCTGTTTTCAATTCAATTTTAGTACCTTTGATCGAGGTGATTAAAATTTCTCACAAAAAAAAGAGTTCTATCATTTTTTGATCTTTAATGGTACCTTAAATCAAATAGATATTGACTTGAAGTATATTTGGGAATGAGTAGAAGAAACCAAATATATTATTCACTACCCTAGTATATCACATTGGTGGTTAACGATGTGCTATTGAATAATTGTATGCTTTATTTGAATATCAAAATTCCAAAGGAGTATGATAAAAATTCTGCACACTTTATTAATATGAGAACCCTTAAGTTATGGGAATACTAGACAATTGTTCCTTTTATGTAAGGAATACACTATTGTTCACAATCAAAATATCACACACAAAATACCCAAGACTATGATAAGGATTATCCATACTTTATTAATATGAAAACCCTTAAGGTGGGGCAATACTTTACAATTTTTCATTTTATCCAAGGAATACACTACTATTCACGTGCCTCTTTGAGGGGGAAACCTCTTAATGAGCTAAGATTGATTACAATATTCTTCCACGTATATTTCATAAAGAGTTCTCCATATTTATTAATAATTATCAAGATAACTCTAATCATAACAAAATTCTAACTACTTAGTGGACCTTCTTTAATAAGTACCCATTGCATTTATTCATCACTAACTACTATAGTGGGACATATTTGATGATATATGGGGAATTAGTTCACCTACCTCTTTTGTACATATAATCTGTGAGGGCTTGTGTGGTTGAATGCCAATATTTATAGGAATCTAAGAGACCTTAGAAGTTGAATCCAACAGTCACACAAATTGTATTTAAATGTATATTTTATGAGTAATATGTAACACATGATTCATGTGAATCTTGTCTATTACTCTTGTGTGTGTTCAACATGGTATCAACATAGGCATAAGTCCTAGCCTCTATTCCCTTCTAGAACACATCTCTGTAGTTTTGCAAAACACAGTAACACTTCCCACCTTTAACATGGTCCATTTGTGGCTAGCGTTGTCTATTTACCACTATGATTACTTATTACTCCAACCCTACATATTCATTTACTTTGTAGCCCATTGATTTTTCCTGTCAATGACCTAGAAAACTATTTTGGGTTGTCAGATTGGCATGACCATATTTTCTACGTACACTGTTGGGCCTAAGAATTATCCTTAAAATACATCCACTTTCACTCCATTCACACATTTTTTCACCTCTATTCCATCACCATGTCATCACATTAGCTTCACTTTCATCATTATATGGGTTATCCTTGTGTTTTCCAAAACATTATTAATTCTTAGTATTTTTAAGTGAATTTTTGGTTAAACCTTAGAAAATAATATCCATATACTTATACCTAACAATTAGAATGAGTTTGTTGACATGTGTAGGTACAAGGTAAGCTTCCAAGGCATCTTTATGTGGCACTAAATGTTCAAATTCGAATTTGAGGAGATCATGGACCTCATGGAGAAGATCATGGACCTCATGGAGGAAATCATGGAGGATAGGGTTATGTGTCACCATTGGTTGAGAAAAATGTGGAACAAAGGAGGGAATAGCGGGTCTACATTTATGAGTTTTTTAGCATAGCTTTTGTATAAATAGGAGTGTTATCTCCTTCATTTGTAATCTTCATTTTTGTAATCTTAATTTTTAGAATTTTAGAACCTAGTCCTTCATTTGTAATCTTAGTATCTTATAGGTTGGTAATGAGAAGTTAGATTTGGAGAATCATTGTAATGGTTGTAATTGAAATTTGCAATTGATGATAAATAAAACAGAGCTTCTTTGATCCTCTACATTTGACTTCTCTTTTGGTGTGCTTGTGAATCCTTGGAAGGATCCCCAATGCCTAGCAAGTACACTTTTATTTTGGTAGGATTTTATTTTATGTTTGTTTGTGAATTTCATTAGATTAAATTATTAGGTTCATATGTTTGAAATATTAATGAATGACCTTTCATAAGAGAGTATTAATGTTTCCTTCAATGAACCTGATTTATTATTTAATGTTTGATTTCATTAGTTTAAGTTTATGATTTATATGCTTGAGATATACATGACTAGTCTCTTGTAAGAGAGCTTTAATATTTCATGCAATCAATCAGAATTAGGTTGAAGTGCTTTAATTTCATTAGTTTAAACAGTTTGTTGATTAATATGATCAGAGATATTAATGAACAGTCTCATGTAAGGGAACTTTAATATTTCTTACACTTGTCACAATGTCTTTAGATTTCATTTTGTTAAATGACCAAATAGGTGTTGGAGATCCCAATGAAGGACCTCCTATAAGGGAGCTTTGGCATTTCTTCACCTAGCTTATTTAGTTTGTCTCTAAGTCCATATATATTGGATGATCCTCGAAGTTTATCTACTCGGATTGATAATAAATGAAACTCTAATTTGCATCCACATTTTAGACCAAACATTTTGGCGCCGTTGCCAGGGAGGATGATTTAGAGATAGACTTAGGAAGTTATCTTTATTGCAATTTCTTTTTATGGACTAACTTGTGAAACTTGGTGACAACAGGATCTTCTTAACATAGTTCAAGTTTTAACATTTTTTATTTTTTATTTTCATACTAAGTTAGATTGAAATTCGGTCTTTTGAAACCCCCCCATTTCTTACTAATCCATCTATGGATGAGAAAATTAAAGATGTTGAACAGGTACATCTTGGAGAGCAAGGATAATATCAAAAACTGGTTTCAAAAGAACCTTGCGCCAACTCCAAGAATAAGACAGGTTACTCACATGTTTGCAAATCATAAGGTAAAAATTTTAAATCTTGATGTGAGAATTTTCAAATTTTTAGTCCATAGATGGCTTCACTGGGAGCATTATTTTACCTAGGAAATAAAAATCTTTCAAGTTAAAGGTATAATAGATTAAAAATAAATAAATAAAATGAGATCTCATAGAGTTTCCTTTAGTTTTTTTTTTCAAAAGATAAAAATAATAATAATAATAAAAAATCATCCACAATTCTCATGAATAAATTCAGGTAAGAGTCACTTCATTCACGCTAATCTAAAAAAAAAATGCTTAAAAAAAAAGCACACTAAAAACTACTCTTATTTTTATTAGAAATAAATTTAGCATTATACAAAATTTTTGGTATTTAAAATCCAATTCCAAAACTTTATAACTGTAATTTAGATTTTCAAAAATTTACTCTAACTTAGATTTCCATAATGATTCCCTAATTTCTAAAAAAAAAATAAAAATAAAAAATCATTAGACTAACGTTTTTACATATATTGAAATTACCTTGCATTAATAAGCGGTAAGGGTAAATTATTAGCTTATATATTACGATTGCTTTTTGTGACCATTATTAAAGTGCTGTAAAATGCATATGAATCAATAGACTCATTTTGGTTAATTCAAAATCATTATGAACTTTTGACTGATGCAATGAAATATACTTGAATGTTGTGGAGTGATAGTCATCCACCCAAACAAGCGTTATATGAGATGGACGACACTTTTGAAAAAATTGAAAATTTATTTCTTTGCAAGAAAAATTTCCGTAGGATGGAAGAAATGGCGGAAGTGTATTGTGCATCCCATCTCATATCTCTCATGTCTTTTAACTTTAGTTTTTGGTGTGTGTCTTTGAGATACATTCAACCCAAATCTTGACCAAATATTAACATATTTCTGTTCGGAAACGTAGACAGGCAGACAAATTTCCCTCTTCGTCGCCACCACAAGGAGGAGACTTGAATTCTTGGCGGGAGGTGTGACAAAGCTTTTGGAAAATTCCAGAGGAAGAACTAGAATATAAATTTGAACAACATTCAGTTCAACAATTTGAGAAGAATTTTTCCTTGCCAATGCAGCAATTCGAGAAGAATGATGGTCCTCACTTAAATCTTTGGCGCACTCTACAACTGCTACACCGACTTTCTGAGTTCCATCTTTGGATCATTGAAGAAGAAAAAGGTTCAAAAACGCTTGAATCTTCCCTCTGAAGAAGAAAAAGAGAGACTTCAAGGCTTGCAATTGGCAATTTCCTTTTGAAGTACCCCAGCTTCCTTCTCCGCTCTGCAGCAACAGAAAGTTCAATGACATTGTGTCAACTACCTCATTTAGAAGGGACAAAAGTGATGGCAGGAATCTATCTAACCTACAACAACAATATTCCAATTTGAGCGATTTTGATGGTTGCACGCAAATTTTGTGGCATGATTTGAGCAAATTATTGATTTGATGATTCCATGCAGATATTGTGAAGCTATGAATTAGAGAAGATATCAATAGCTATCAGCCTAACTCATTCTCCAGTGATTTCACTCCCTCCATTACAAATATTGAAATGGCTTTCTAGATTGAGAAGTGTTCAAAATATTTAGCAGAGGAATCAAGCCAATCATTTTGGAAATTTTGGAGTTCATTGTTGCTAGAGGCTAAAAGTATTGTTAGGCTGAGATGTATCTCTATTAGGTTGAATTTATTTCTCTTTTGGAGGACCAAGAAAACATAGATTTGGGGAAGAATTTCGTTGAGTCTTTGGAGACCGATTTGCATCATTTGAAGTTCAGTCATCTCCTAGAATTTGGAGGGCCAAATACTGATTTTTAATACTGAGCTTAATCTGTAGGCTACATTTGAACAATTTATCCTGTTTGTTTTTAAGCTCATTCCTCTGTTTTCCATATACTTCTAGAAATTTTGAAATTACAGTCGACATAAGGTGAAAGCAACTCGAGAATAGTAAGCAGGGATAAACAAACAATGACTGGGGTTTTATGTTGTGGAACCTAGTTTCTCTATAGTCTTCAATATCTCTAATACCATGTTTTGCAGGACAGTGTTTGTATGAATTAAAAAACATTTTTTTCACACGAAGTTTTCCAAATAAGGCTCCAGAGAACCCCACATATCTCCTGATCAATTACAAATTGGCACAATTTTTTTTGTGTGTTTTATAACCGCCCCTGTTATGAGAAAAGCCCATATTTTAGTTTTTCGAAATATGTTTTTATTTTGCTAGAAATCGATTTTTAAAATGATGTGTCAAAATTGCTATGCGTTTCTGGTAAACTGCTACAATGAAAAACATTTTCTATCTTGGACAAGTGGTGACTAGGAATGTAAAATTCTCCTCCCAGACATATGAATAGGATAGAAACTTTAAGGTTCTATTTGTAGAGAAAAGAAGTATCTTGAATATCTGCCTTTTTACAAGATTATCCATGTTCTCATACTACTGAATAAGAGTTGCACCTACACCTTTTACCACCATTGCTTGGATTCTGTAAATTCAGTGCAGATAGCTTAGACATTTCTTTTTATGTTCGACACCGAAACATTTATTGACATGACAAGGATTGTGCCAAAGAGCGTTGAAGACTTGAAGACCAATGATTTTGTAGCAAAGGAAGCAGATTTACTTTCATTACTTTTCAGTTTTTGATGTAAATGACTTGAGGACAAGTCAATAAACAAGGCTCGGGGGAAGTGTAAATTCTAAATTTTGTATACCTTCCAAGCCTTACACATTTTCAGCCACATTCAACAACAGATTCCAAACTTTTAACAGAAGATCAAACAACAGATTTAGCAGCTCATGCAACAACAATAAAAGATTCACTTTTTCGATTTCATCCACCATTTTCACAACTAAGTAAAGAAGACTATGATTAGAATTTTGTAGCCACACATGCACAAATCTCATCCATTTTTGAAAGGGTAAGTTGAGGTATGATATTTTCTAACTTTTAACCATTTAATTCCTTGAAAGCTAGAATGATAATTTTTGGAAAAAAAATTCCTTTCCACATTTCACAAAATTGCCAAAACAATAATCTTGGGGGGGAATTGATTTACATTCATACTTTGTCACATTCATATTTTTCCATATTCGTATATCACATTCTAAAACCCACGTACTTTCCAAGTATATTTACTATTACATCATCATGAGCATATAATGGCTTTGTAAAAAGTACTTAAAAGCTAATTGGATGCCAACACAATCATGGTTGTCACACAAGAACCAACCATGAAGCATTCCAACAAAAATACTTTGCAATAAAAATCACATTATCATGCAAAAATCATACATTGAATGCAACAAACATAATATGGTTGAAACACAAGAACCAACCAAGTTGTAATTCAACAAACACACTTTGCAAGCGTTAGTAAACGATATTATGCAAAGCTTAAGACAAAAAGCTCAAGTATCAAAAGTAATGTAATAGATTGCATGAGGACATGCAATACCTTCAGTTTGGGGGTATGTTGGGCTTAAGAACTATCCTTAAAATACATCCACTTTCACTCTATTCACACATTTTCTCACCTCTATTCCACCATCATGTCATCACATTAGCTTCACTTTCATCATTATATGGGTTATCCTTGTGTTTTCCAAAACATTATTAACTCTTAGTTTTTTTAAGTGAATTTGTGGTTAAACCTTAGAAAATAATATCCATATACTTATACTTAACAATTAGGATGAGTTTGTTGACATGTATAGGTACAAAGGAAGCTTCCAAGGCATCTTTATGTGGCACTCTATGTTCAAATTCGAATTTGAGGAGATCACGGACCTCATGGATAAGATCATGGACCTCATGGAGGAAATCATGGAGGATAGGGTTATGTGTCACCATTATTTGAGAAATATGTGGAACAAAGGAGGGAATAGCAGGTCTACATTTATGAGTTTGTTATCATAACTTTTGCATAAATAGAAGTGTTATCTCCTTCATTTGTAATCTTCATTTTTGTAATCTTAATTTTTAGATTTTTTGAACCTAGTCCTTCATTTGTAATCTTAGTATCTTATAGGTTGGTAATGAGAAGTTATATTTGGAGAATCATTGTAATGGTTATAATTGCAATTGATGATAAATAAAACGGGGCTTCTTTGATCCTCTACATTTGACTTCTCTTTTGGTGTGCTTGTGAATCCTTGGAAGGATCCCCAATGCCTAGCAAGTACACTTTTATTTTGGTAGGATTTTATTTTATGTTTGTTTGTGAATTTCATTAGATTAAATTATTAGTTTCATATGTTTGAAATATTAACGAATGACCTTTCCTAAGAAAGTATTAATGTTTCCTTCAATGAACCTGATTTATTATTTAATGTTTGATTTCATTAGTTTAAGTTTCTGATTTATATGCTTGAGATATACATGAATAGTCTCTTGTAAGAGAGCTTTAATATTTCATGCAATCAATCAGAATTAGGTTTAAGTGCTTTAATTTCATTAGTTTAAACAATTTGTTGATTAAGATGATTATAAATATTGATGAACAGTCTCCTGTAAGGGAGATTTAATATTTCTTACACTTGTCACAATGTCTTTAGATTTCATTTTGTTCAATGACTAAATAGGTGTTGGAGATCCCAATGAAAGACCTTCTGTAAGTGAGCTTTGGCATTTCTTCACCTAGTTTAGTTTAGTTTGTCTCTAAGTCCATATATATTGGATGATCCTCGAAGTTTACCTACTCGGATTGATAGTAAATGAAACTCTAATTTGCATCCGCATTTTATACCAAACATAGACTTATCACAATTTGTCAAATTGCTATACCTTGCTCCACCAAAATTTGTTTCCCTTCATTGCCATATTATGTTGAAATTTGGGAGCATCAGGAGGTACTTCTCAGATGGATTTTTTTTTTTTTTTTTTTTTTTTTTTTTTTTTTTTTTTTTTTTTTTTTTTTTTTTCAGGCATGTCAGAATTATTAAAAGTCACAAGAAATACTTTATTTTTAATTATTAGTCAGCTTAGGTTGGCCAACAAGGTTCAGGGGCACATCGCTTGGGGTTTCACACCGCTTGGAAAAGTATAAATACAAGAAGATTAAAGGCTTATTCTTCTTGTGTGGAAGAGGTTAGGCGTGACTTAGTCGTAAGCAACAAAATGAGCCATATGAGAAGAAGGAAGGGCTAGATGTGGAGAATTTAAAGGTCTAAGGAATTTACTGACTGGAGAAAGAGGAGGTCGTGACTAAGAGGAATTTGGTTGCAAGCACAAGCAACAAGCCACAACTAGAACTAGGAGGACCGAGGTTTGTGTAGGGGAGACAAGGCCTAGAAAAGGGAGGCTGAGGTCAAGCCAAGTTTCTACTGGAAGATTATAGCTAGATGTAGGAAAGGAAAGGTGACTACAAGTGGCCGCAAGCCTAAGGGCTAAGGTGATTGTGGGTAAGGAAAGGTAGATGTTGGATGAAAGGAGTAGGCTGAGGACATGAGAAGGTTGAAGGAGCTGGATGAAAGGGAAATCAAGCGAGATGTGGAGGAAAAGAAGGGACAACAGGCTGAACGTGGGTTTAAGAGAATTTTTTAGTAAGTAGACTATTGTTTGTGTAATTTAGGGAGGGTTGGTAGTGCCCTAGTTTTCTACAACAATGTTGTTAGAGTGTTGTAGGTGTCTATATTTGGGCAGGAAAGGCTTAGAGGATAATTATTAACCTTGTATTTGTTCGAAGGGATTTGACATTGTATGTAGGCACTATATAAATATTATAGGCTGAACGTGGGCTTAAGAGAATTTTTTAGTTAGTAGACTGTTGTTTGTGTAATTTAGGGAGGGTTGGTAGTTCCCTAGTTTTCTACAACAATGTTGTTAGAGTGTTGTAGGTGTCTATATTTGGGCAGGAAAGGCTTAGAGGATAATTATTAACCTTGTATTTGTTCGAAGGGATTTGATATTATATGCAGGCACTATATAAGTATTGTAGAGGGCCATTATCCTTGGTAGAAGAGCCCTATGGTTTTTCTTTCTAATGGGATGATAAGAAATCATATTTGGGTATAATTATTTTGTACTATCCATTGATCTAATTATTGGTATATTTTGTTGTGCAAATTTTTTGAAGTTAGGCATTTTCAATGTGTTTATGTTTTCTAGCTTAAGCATAAGCTAGACTTGAGATGCATGGAATTCTAACAAATTTGGCTTTCGAATGGGAGGAAGAGGATGACACATCATCTTCAAAGGAAATCATAATTCGTTTATGTAAAACTTGGACGCAATGGCTTGAATTTACGGTGGAGATACAGAGGACGCACATGGAATTTTTGGTGGGGTCTCAGGAATATTGAACTCAACCTTGGATCCTTTGAGACAATAGACGACAAAGTCATATGTGTGGGCAACCTTTTGCAGGGTGTCGTAGGAGCCTGTAACGAATAAAATATATAAATAATATAAATATAATGTAAAAGATAATAATCATAAATAATAGTTAGTTAAGCT
>APFE031486401.1:170456-186316 GCA_000404065.3 Pinus taeda
CCAACATGAGGTTCGCCTTTGGGAACCTGATTCATTGGAGAAGGCATTTAGGTTAGCAAGAAAAATGGAAAGCAAAATAATGGCAGCTAGAAATCCTACCACTCACAACTATAAAGATGGAAGTGTTGTTGCCCCTAGCCTTCCACAACCTACAAGGTTGACACCACAACAATTGGAAGAAAAAAGAGCAAAAAGGCTTTGTTATAGTTGTTATAACAAATACACTAAAGGTCATAAGTGTGCAGAGAAGAAATTATTCTACATAGATTGTGAAGAGAAGGAAGAAAAGGAACAAGAAATGTCAAAAGAAGAGGACATACTGTAGGAACAAACCCTAGATAAATAAGAAATGAATCCAACCATATCTTATAATGCATTGGCTGGAATTACCACTCCTCAAACTATCAAGATAGAAGGACATATCAAGAAGAAAAAGGTAATAGTGTTGATTGATTTGGGAAGTACCCATAATTTTATTCATTGTAAGATAGCAAAGGAATTGAATTTATTCCTATATCCAACACTAGAGTTTCAAGTGATGGTTGCAAGTGAAGGAACCATAAATTGCTCTGGAAAGTGCCATAATATCAAGCTATCCATGGGAGAATATTTGTTGAATAGCCCAATTCTTTCCATTCCAATGGGTGGTGCTGATGTTGTACTAGGAGTCCAATGGCTAAATCCTTGGATACAATAGGTTTTAATTTTCAAGAAATTTTCATGACATTTTGTGCAGAAGGAAAGGAAGTTGAATTAAGGGGTATTATAGGGAAACCGAGAAAGATAATTAGCTCTAACAGTATGACAAAGCTTCTAAAGAAGGAACAATGAGGTGTAATTGCACAATTATGTTCTCTAGAGGTTCCCACATTGAAATCATCTATTTCGATGTTGGTAATACTACATGCACTTAAGAAATGGTGACCCTACCTAATGGGAATACACTTCAAGGTAAAAACGGATCATGATAGTCTTAAATACTTTTTAGAACAAATATTATCCTCTGAAGAGCAACAAAAATGGGTCACACAGATTTTGGGTTATGACTTTGAAATTATCTACAAAAAAGGAAAGCAAAATGTTGTGGCTGATGCAATCTCAAGAAAGGATGAGGATGTGGAAGCATTGTTGTGTGCCATTTCTATTATCCAACCAGATTGGATAAACAAATCAAGGGAGGAATGGAAGAATGACGAAGAAGTGTGGGCACGTATTTGAAAGTTACAACAAGATCCCAGTACATTTGATACATTTAGCTGGAAAAATGATTCGTTATGGTACAAAGATCGCTTATTCTTATGTAAGAATTCCCAACTCAAACAAAATATTCTTATGGAATTGCACACTTCTCCCTTAGGAGAGCACTTAGGATTTTTAAAAACTTACCATAGGGTTAAGAAGGAATTTTTTTGGGATGGCCTTAAATCAGGTATTCAAAAGTTTGTGGTGGAATGTTTGGTTTGCCAGCAAAATAAAGTTGAAACAATTAAGACACCGGGTCTATTACAACCTTTATCCATTCCAGGCCAATGTTGGGAGGAGGTTTCAATGGATTTTATAACAGGTTTACCCAAGTCCGAGGGAAAGAGTGTCATCATGGTGGTAGTTCACAAACTTACCAAGTATGCACACTTTTGTACATTATCACATCCATTTAAAGCTAGTACAATTTCTACTGCATTTATCGAAACAATTCAAAAGCTACATGGAAACCCAAAGATTATTGTAAGCGAAAAAGATCCCATTTTCACTGGAAATTTTTAGACAAAATTATTTTCTTGTCTCGGTACTCAGTTAGCTCATATCTCATCTTATTATCCTCAATCTCATGGGAAAACTGAGATAGTAAACAAATGTTTGGAAAGATATCTTCGTTGCTTTGTATCCGATAAACAGACACAATGGGTCAAATGGTTGCCTTTGGCTGAATGGTGGTATAACACTTCCTTCCATACTACAGCTAAAATGACTCCATTTATGGCACTTTATGGATATCATCCACCATCCATCACATCATATTTAAGAGAAAATTCTAAGGTTCAAGAAGTGGAACATCAAATCGAGCATCAACAACAAGTTCTCCAACTATTGAAGGATAACCTCACGTTGGCGCAGAATAGAATGAAACAACAGGCAAATGGACATCGTAGTGAAAGAAGTTTTGATGTAGGTGACTGGGTATTCCTATGGCTACAACAATATAAAAAAATTTCCCTCAAGCAAGCTAAGAAGGATAATAAATTATCACCAAAGTATTATAGTCCGTACAAGGTGTTACAAAACATTGGTACTATGGCATACAAATTGGAGCTTCCTGCAGCTTCCCGAGTGCACGCAGTTTTCCATGTTTCATGTTTAAAGAAGGTTATAGGTGACAAGCTCCCAGTTCAAACAATATTTCCAGAACTTGACGAGGAAGGAAAAATCATATTGGAACCGGAAACAGTCACAGAAACAAGAACTCGACAGCTATGAAATCAATCAATTTCGGAGTATCTCATCATGTGGAAGAAGTTATATGCTGAAGATTCCACATGGGAGGATGAGAATTTTATACAGAAGCATCCAAAACTACTCAAGCATTAAGGACAACACTTTTTGGAAGGAGAGAAGCATGTTAGGCCCCTATAATACTAGTGATTCCCGCATTACTATTGTCATTGTATCCCTTATTGTTATTATTGTGCCCCTATTGCCCCCATATTGTTATTAGTATGCCCCATAGAAACCCACTATTGTTATTTTTGTGCCCTTATGTTATTACTATTATGTCGGTTTGATTATATTATGACCACTTAGACTCCTATCTATAGAAGGGAGGTTTAGTGATTTGTATCATCTAAGAATTGTTCATTTGTGTAATGTAAAGGAGGTTGCCCCCTCGAAGAGGCTGAATTCTAAGGTGTTGATCTATCTTTTCTATATTTTGGTGAGCTTGTTTCCTAACACACAGACTAATCGGATGGGGCGTAGTGGTCTATCTTGATGATGTAACAGTGTTCTCCAAACAGAGGTCAGACCACATACACCACTTAATGAAGATTTTTGAACGATGTCGCAAGTACAGGATATCCTTAAATCCTAAGAAAAGTATCTTCACAATGTTTGAGGGTAATATCTTAGGCCATATTATTGCCAAAAGTGGGATTAAGGTAGAATCAGATGGGGTTAGGACAATCACACAGATTCCCTTCATGGTGAATAAAAAGGCTACGCAATTCTTCTTGGGGAAAATCAATTTCCTCCACAAGTTCATCCCCGACTATGCCTAGATTGCCAAACCAATACAGGAGATGGTGAAGAAGGATGCAGTTTCTAAATGGGATAAAAGTGAAAAGGATGGTTTTCCATTATTAAGTAGTAAATAGTAGAATCACCAACATTGTACAACCCAAACTTCAATAACTACACTTTTTCTTCTGACATTTATCTCACCACTATATTCACTCAAAAGGATGAACTGAACAACAAGCGACCTATCTCCCTCACAAGCACGAGTTTGCAAGGATTAGAGTTTAACTACCCTACCATGGATAAACATGCTTATTTGATATACAGGGTGGTAAATTATTTTTGACAATATCTATTGAAAAATCATTGTATTATCTTTGTCCTGCACCCAATGGTTAGATCACTACTCATTCAACAAGAGATGGGTGAAAGGAGAGTGAATTGGATGGCCAAGTTACAAGAATATTATATAGAAATAAAGCCAAATCACACAATAAATTACCATGGTCTTTGTCGACTAGTGGTAGAAGAAGTAAAAATAAGGGAAGAAGAAGAAGATCTTTTAGGATGGGAGCAAGAAATTGAGATGTACAACATTGAGCAAGCCTCCCCCACTACTAGCACAAACTCTTGGTATGCTGATGTGTGCTAATACCTTAAGAACGACACAATTCCCTCTCACTTTTCCACATGATAGAAGAGGGTACTCAGACTTAAAGTATTATCCTATCAATTGGTGCATGGGGTGTTGTTCAGAAAGCACCACAACAAAGTACTTCTCAGGTGTTTGGAAGAACATGATGAAGAAAAGGTATTACGTGACCTCCACGATGAACCAACCGGGGGACACTTCGCAATAAACACAAAAATGCATAAGGTTATGCGGGACAGATTTTACTGCCCTATATTCATATATGCTCATGCTTACACCCACAAGTTTTTAGTCTATCAAAGGCGTGCCGATAGAAACAAGAAGTCAACGACCCCACTGCAACCCATTGCAGTGGAAGAACCTTTTCAACAGTGGGGCTTGGACATTATTGGGGAAATTTTCCTGCATTCATCATAGCAGCACTGATACATCCTAACTACCACATATTAATTCACATGATGGACATAAGAAGTTACACTCAAACATGTGAATGATCAGGAAGTCATTAGATATTTGTAGCAGAACATCATTTCTAGGTTTGACATTCTTACTTCACTTGTTTTCAACAATGAAACATACTTCTCATCGCTAAGAATCTATGATTTTGCATTAGAAAATGGTATTATATTGAAACATTCAGCTAATTATTATTTGTAGGGGAATGGTCTTACTAAATCCACGAATAAGAACCTAATCCACATTATCAAAAAGACCATATTCTCTGAGCAGTGAAACTAGAACTCCTCTTTGGTAAATTCCTTATGGGTAGACCGAGCCTTACCGAAAACTTCCTTGAACAACTCCCCTTACTTCCTAGAGTATGTAAAAGAATCCATCTTCTCGCCAAACATCTACTTGCCTACTTTACAACTCTCACAAGAATCCCAAGGTAAGCCATGTTTGTTAGTGCAGCGTAGGATGGATACCCTTCATAAGCTTCAGGAAGAAATGTTGAAAGTAAAAGAAAAATGTTTCACTTCATCAGAATCATATCAAGAGTTGGTTTGACAAGAATTCTGGAGGGAAAAACAACTTCAGTGTGGGTGACTTTGTCTTAAAGTGGGATAAATCCCACAAGGATAAAGGCAAACACATTAAGTTTTAGTTCCTATGGATTGGGCCATTCACAGTGCATGGAAAGCTTATCCAACACCCTTATCATCCTCAATCACTTGACGAGAAGATTGAATCTTGCCCTGTTAATGGCTAAGACTTAAAACAATATTTTCAATGAAGATCTAGGGTTGTACCCTACATTGTGTACATAGTTTTTTCTTTTTTTGTTTGTCTGTTTGTTTGAGTTTTGTTTTGGTTTTCGTTATGTGAATAAGTGTTGTGCATGAACATGTTATGGCTTCTAAGTATGTGTGTGGCCAAGCTATAAAGAGTCTTGTGACAGAAAACATTTGACTAACTTTCTGTCCATCTTCCTTGTGTTGGTTACATATATTGGTCGATGAAGTTCTGATGGAAAATACGATCCGTTCATAAGGAGAGCTTTGATCATACCATGAACCCATGTCTAGTCCAGAAACTCGATACCTACACTCGGTATTTATTATTTCGTGTCTTCAAGCTTATCCAACTAGTAGAAATGAAGAAGGGGAAAAATATAAATGATCAAACCTAAATCAGAGGTCCCTATATGCTTTTATAAAGGAACAATCTCTCCTTCTCTCAATAAGTTGGGATCCCTCTTCCACCCGAAAATAAATAAGTTTCGATTCAAAGTTCTCTTTAAAATAAATAAATAAAGACGAAAGAAGAGAAAGGCTTCCTGTGTAGAGAGGTGAAGCAAGCAACTCCACCAGGGTATTGTCCAAGCTCGCTGACAGCGAAGCAATGTTTGTGCTCTAGCGTGACTTCGCTAGGGTACTCTCCAGGTTTGCTGGTAGCAGAGTAATAGCAGAAATGAAAAATCATACTCTGAAAATATTAAGTTCACGAGCTACACTACCCTTGACGACTTGAAACATTGTGATTTTTCTAACTCTTATGTTTTGTTCAGTCTAGAAGGTATAAACGAGACCATGTATATTGGTGGGGTAAGTGGGAAGGCCAAAATGATCTACACGATGAATCAATACTCCCTGAAGAAATAAGGCCCTACACATAAGAAGTTAACCAAGAGAGAGAAGTTGGAGTTCAACTAGTGTGTCACCAAGTATTATGGCTGCTGCAACACCCTCAAATTTTTTTGTTTACACTCAATTCTAGACCCTTCCTTAGTCTTTTACATTGTTGTCAAAAACATTAGAGCCTGTTTCATGAGCTCTCTTGCAGTGTTTTGTTCCTATTTTCATGTTGGGTTAACTGTCGCCTTTTGGCATTTTTTGATTTCTCGCAATGTTTGCAAGCCTATAATGATGGTTTCAAAGGTATGTCTTTATGTATATGAGTTTTTATAACTATGTAAACATCTGTTGCACCCATACACAAAATCTTGAGCACTGTCGCACAAGTGTTGTCATAGTCGTCCCAAAGATTATCTTAAATGTCACACTTGTCGTATCTTGTAGTAAAAAAATCACACAAAGAGAAATTATTTTTTCATGTGTTTGGATGATCTATGTTGTTGTGTCATCAAATTTTGCTAAGCGTGTGATCATAGTCAAGGTTCATCATAGTAAATCACCTATCCCACACTAAGCCATTTTTAGGAAAATTCTTGATTGAGCAAATTAGCTTCACCGAACCCCTTCTAAACTATGCATTGTGCAACCTCTACCCTCTAAGCTGTGACCTTTCTGCTTGGCACTGCACAATGCGCAATTCATGTCTCCCAAGATTGTTGCACTGCACAGTTCCTATGCCCAAGCCCCAACCTTAACCTCCAGAATTGTGCAGTTATGTCCTCCAACCCAGCTTGAACTGTGCACTTCACATCTTCAAGCTTCAAGCTCATTCCCTGAGTGCTTGAAATGTGTAGCTGCAAAAAATACCAACCTCCATTGACTCCCAGAACTGTGTATTTGACTCTCCCAATATCCATTCCCTCAACGTGACCCTAATGGCTCTAGAAACTGTGCAGTCTTGTCCTTTAGGCCTCCCTGAGTTGTCCACTGTGCAATATCAGACTCAAGATATTCCCCCTAACTGCTAGAACTACACATTGCATAGTCACTGAGTCCCTCTTCCCATCTTGTCACATGTTTCGAGCTCAGTTGGTGGATCATAATGCATAATCTAAGATTAGGGGGTTTTCGGATTGATGTCGTCTCGTCATGAGTGAATTGTAGGAACAAATACCCTATCATGTCATGGAAATATGATGAGGAAGGAGAATAAGGAGGGAAGCATGCCTAAATACTCTCTTGTAGCTTAACTGAAAAGTTGATAAATCAAGAGAAAACGAAGGTACGCAAGTTGCGACCATTATTCAAGATTGAATATCATTGAAGATTCCGCATCACCAAGCCATGCAAAGGTGAAGAGAAAGAATCATCAAGAAGACATCCAATACTTAGCAACAACAATGACCTGACATTTCCACATCATCAAGTAGTCCATGTCAACAGTTTCATGTCATGTCATGAATGTTCATATGAAACGTCACTATTGTGGACCATCTATATTGTATTCAAAATGTATTGTAAAGTGGAAGTCCAAAAGACACCCATGGAATGTAAAGAGTCACATAAGTTGATAAGTCATAGGAAATCAAACAATCATGAGGGTAGTCAAAGATTCAGCCTTGGTTATATATACTCCCTCATTGTATGAGCAAAGAACTTTTTCACCTTGGCTCCTCCCGCAAGGCATTAGAGAGATCAACTAGTTCTTTGAGGAGCAAGGAGTGGCTCCAATGCTCCACTACTGGGGCTAGTGATGTACATTGTAAACATGTGTCTTGGAACTTTTAATTAATAACACAAGCCTTCAAGGCCAACATGTTCTTCATGCATGGAATATGAATTTGTTGTAGTAATCAACAAATCCCTAATTAGTTTTATTTTAGTTATATAATAAATAATGGGGACCCTTTAAAATTTTAATAAAACTCTTTAATTCTAAACATGAGACAATTTTTTATTTTTTTGTAAATAACCCTCTTTCATAAAGGTTACAAATATCTAAACTTACATATCAAAGGATTTAAACCTTACAAGTGTTACAATAACCTGATAGGAATATTTTTATTTAAAATAATTCATTATCAGAGGAGTTATATCAGATCATTCAAATATTATAACATCCCTTATAGGAAAGTTACAGTAAAACATTCCCCGACTGATTTTTCCCGATATATAAAGATAAAAGGGGCAATTCCTTTTATATATTGAATAGTTTAAAGAATTGTCGGCCCCAAAATGCTACTAGTTGGCATATTAGAACCCTCGAATATCATCACTTTTAACAAGAACCATCTTAAAACCTATGATACTTCAAACCTATGATATCCAATGTTCTGATACTTAACACTTTTGCTATCTCAAGAGCTCCCAATATCACAATGTTCTAATGCTTCACACTCCCGATATCTGATACCTTTGATATTCCTCCCCTCCAATATCTCTATCCTCCAATATTCCCATCACTACCCATATCAGGACTTTTCATATCATATGTCACTCTTTAAAAACCACCATACACCAATTGCTGATATAAAACCTCCTGTATATCTACCCACTGATACTTATAGCCATTATATTTTTAAACAACACATATCAGAAGCCTAATATATCATAACTTTTAGAGTGAAACCATGGATTTCTCCAATATGCTGATGTTTGCATCACCCACGTGAATCTACATTTTTCATTTAATTTCCTAGAGTGGCGAATTTATGGTTTTTGAAGTTCTAAACAACTTTATTCATTGAAAATTAATACTATCATGATTCACTATTTAAGACAGAAATCATTATGAAAATCATTATTTGCATTAAGAGCTTCCTGGTGAAAGAATTATCACTTAGTCTTGTGTTTTCCATTGCAGGCTAGTCTCGATAAGTGAAATTCAGAAGAAATGTCTACGACAACTAAAGCAAAGAAACAACTGGTCATTCAATAGTAGTTGGCAGCTCCACCAGCTGAAAATATCGATACACCATGTTTGTTTTTAAATACGGTATGCTATTTAGATTTCAAGAGTACTTCCTCGAAATCTATCTATCAGTTACTCAAAGGCGAAGGACCAAGGGTCACTTAGAGAACAACTACAGCTAAGGATTCCACTCCAGTTTCCAATACTACCTACAATGATGTTGAAAATTCATTTTTACACAGAATTGCAACTCGACCCAATCTCCTTCAATATATTGATATTATTTGATGGTTCGTAGAACACCTAAACATTGTATATAGGAAATTTATGACAAATAATGACACAGTCATCGAATCTTTCACCGGTTGCGATTTCAATGTAATGTATCATTTGCATCCTCTGCAGTGCAAATATGACAAACAGTTCATGGAGAAATTCATGAGCGCTATTGATCATGCATCAAAACCTATAAAGGAATGGAGGAGGGACCGTAATAAGCATAAGCATGAGGAGAAGAGCATATATTCAGTAGAATCTCTCATACGTCCCTATTGTCAAATTGCTTCCATGGCATGAAGAATATTTTCTTATCCTAGTACTCAAAAACTCCCAAATCAATGGACTCCATTGATTGATACTACTTTAGAAGGATATATATTATATTGGGGAAATATTTTTTCTGATAATTTAGCCTCTCACATCTTGAATTTTAGGAGAAAGCATACAATTTCAGAAAATGTAATTCCTCCTTTTTATATGAGTTCCTATGTTATGGACGCTCTGTGCTACAATATGGATTTTTCCTCCATGGGATGGAAATGGACCTTAGCAGACCCAACTCCAATTCATATATACCATAATATCCTCTGGGATTCCAAATACCAGCCCCATTTTTATAAAATCTTCCAAGGGGTCATGCTTCTTATTCATCAAATTATTTTTAATAAGAAAGCCCCTAGGATTTACCCGGAAGCAGAGGCAGACTTGCTCAGGGTTTGGAATTGGTTTGGAAAAGAGTTGTTGACCTACATTCGAGTCTTTGGTATTCTGGCTAATCCACACATTTTTCCCCCGTATGTCCCTGATAAATTGCTGGCTTGTGAGATAGCCTAGCAAACTGTAGGAAATGGAAATCTTGAAATATTGAAAGAATCCAAGAAGAAAGTATGGTCTTCCTTTTCTTTCTGTTGTGGTATGTAAACTTTAGATAATTTCAAACATGCATCTATTAAGGTAAACTCTATTTTAGAGTTGAAATTTCCTACTATCCCTAACAAGATGTACGATCTCATGGAACTGCTAAAAATGTTACCGCTCAATCAAGTGTAAGTAAATTCTCTCATGAGCCTGATCAGTTTGATGATTTCTTTGAAAAAGCTGGCACCTATTGAATAGTTTCTAAGCATAGTGGAGAGCATCTCTCTCCACAAGAAATCAATCAATTTATACAATATAGGGAAACGCGGCTATCCCATTTACCCTTGGATTCATTAAAGCTTTCACAGGAAGGTACACCTCAAGAAAAGGTTATAGAGATTCCTTCTACACAGGACATCGATATCCTTGATCCGAAAGATAAAGAGGCTTCTTCTTCCACTCAGGTTGAGGGACATTTGCCAAGTTATAAACTTGAAGAGATATGGAAACAAAGCAACTAGGTTTTGAAAGGAAATAAACTTGAGGTTTTAAAGACTATCCCACCAGAAAAGGTCTTAGACACTTTTGAAACATTTGATAATACTCTTATTACAACAAGTACTGCTAATCAGCCTTTAGTTATCGAAGATGTAGAAATTATACCAGCATTTCTGACCTCTGAGGTCATATTAAGGGTCGAAGAGATTTCTCCTCTTGACATATTCTATAGTCCTTAGCACAACGCTATAGTAAAAGACAAAGAAATAAAATGAATATTGATCAAACTGATGCATTAGTCCCTGGAAATTCCTCTTTTGAAGTACTTTGGAAAGGTTTAGAGTACACTCTTGAAGAAGAAATCAGAAGACTTACTCCATTCATAAGAGCTTATGCTATTGTCACTATGGAAAAAGCCATTGAGATACAATAACTTTTAAAGGAAAAGGAGGAAAATATTATGCAGTTGGAACAAGGCCTTGAAAATGAAAAGAAAAAAATTGTTAATCAATGACAAGAGGAGCTTGTTGAGCTTAAGAAAATTTTTGACGCCATTAAACTATAACATGACTTTGATTTGAGAATCATGGATGCTCAAATTTAGGAATTGCAACACATGATCGAACAACTCAAAGCCAATCCCGAATTGGCAGAGTTTAAAAGGGAAGAAGGAGAGTTAAGTACTCTCCTTTCTCAACAACATGTCATTTTCTGTTAGAAATTATCCATTATTCATGATTTGTGTAACACAAACAACTAATTGGTGGACCAATTTTCTGATCTCAGGACATATTTTGATGACATCGAGGAAAATATTACAGGATAAATAACATGGAAAGACAATGCTAAAGGGATATTAGCTAATCTCCCAAGGATAGAGGAATCACATAAGGAGATAGTCTTCTGGGAATGGGAAATTCACCTCAAACATACAAAAACAACAATATTCAATGCAAGGGACATATCCAAGGACCTCATTGAAGCCATAATTAATAATTTGTTTCAGACAAATATTATTTCAGACTGCCCTGATAGAAATCTATCAGATATTAAATTGTTGACCAAAACATGGCAGGATTTCTCCAAGAAAAAGGCCAGGAAGATTAGAAAGCTATCTAAGATTGATTTAGAATTCCATTGGTATATCTTAGTCAAGCCTCACAGCCAATGGGTAATTCTTAGATGTTTATCTAATACAACCACTCATATGTTTCCAATGCTCAACGATGCTATATTTACTAGTCAAATGCGGATTCAAACATGCTGTCCACCTGAATTGAAACCCATAAAAAATACTTACGAACTACACTAGTGTATGGGAGGATAGTCTTCTTCAAAGTCTTAGCCAAGTTGTTACAACAAAGTTGTAAAATTGTCTTGTTATTTTATTGTAAGCATTGTTTGTTAATACTGCTTCAGACTTTTATTTTGCTTTGCTATATTTATATTTTATTTGAAAAATATAAATCCCCTTCATTTGAATGGAGAAAAGGTTCTTAATTTTGGAGAGAAAGTTTTTGTTTGCACTACTGTAACTTAAGTTATCTTAATAGAAAGATGAACCACTACTATTTTCTCATGATCTGAGTTACAATATGTTGGGTACTATTATCTGTATGTTATTCTTTTCTTAAGAGTTAAATGGTTATTTCATTATGTTTATCATATATGTGTTGTAAGCAGTCATACATCTTTGACTATTGATATATGTGATTGGAATCATATTATATGCATAAATAATGAAATATTATATGTGTAATGAGTTCATCAACTAATTTAATTAACCATTTAATTAAATTAGTTATCATAATTTTCTTTAACCTCATATTGAATTGATAATCTATATTGTCATGTTGTATGTGAGATCCTTTTAAATAACATATATAGATAAGATTTCCCAGGATAGATAGATATATAGATAAATAGTAAGTTTAAATACTTTATATTCTCAGTTTAATTACATCATAAAGTCTCATATCTATATACTTCATCCATTTTCTTATTTTATATCAAGGGAAGCTGGTCCCATAAATCCCAGTCGGAGCCACCATCCCAAATGGAAAAGGATTTGATCTAAGGTCCCGACCACGTGGTTTTCCCTCAATGTTGAGGTAGACATTTTGAGCCTTCACCATTTTTGGTGCAAGAAGGAGGGCCTTCAGATTATGCATGACAACAAGTTCAAACCCTAGTAATTCTAAGAGCCAGTCTCCCTCAAAATCACAATCAACTTAAAGATCACATTCCAAGTCCCCTAATCCTAGATCTGAAGTTGTTCAAACAACCACTAAATCTCCTAGCACACTTCCAAAGTCAGTTGGAAAAAATTATTCAGAAGTACCTATAGAGCCCCCTAAAGTCCAGACTTTGATTCATAAATTAGAAGGAATTTTCATTTCTAGAGAATTTTTTTTTCAAACCGATATATCGGAAGGAAGTGTCACATTGTCTTTACAATCTTCTGGTGTATTGAATATATCCTATAGTGAAAAACTTGGAGTCAAACCTTTTGAGTTTCCATTACCCACTCACTGGAAAAAGAAAAGTACTCTAGAAAATCTCTCTTCTGCTAGTGAGATTACATCTTCCTCTCCACCTCATACTTCGTCTATTGGTTCCAATTCTTCCTCTACCCATTTAACTTATTCTTATCATCCTCTAGTCCATTTAATGTTGGAAATAATACTGAGAGGGGGGGGGGGGGGGGGCTGTGAATCAGTATTATCAATTTCTTTTTCTATATGTATTCCTAATTTTATACTTTAATTAATCTAAAGATATGACATTAACTTGTATGTCAGTACCATATAATAATGAGGCATGAACAAGAAAATAGATAGTCCGACCCAAAGGAACACCAATATAAGGTGAAACCCATGTGGGTGAAAACCACCTGTTGCAATATGTCTCTATCTTCTTTCAATTAGAAACTTCTTTTACAATGATTTTGTACTGGTGCAGTCCTTTACCAGTACGCAGGTTGCAAACTGCAGAGAGCTACAATTCTCTCTCGTTTTCCAGTCTCTCCTGGAAGGGAGCTACAACCCCCTTAGCTCTTTTACTTCTTTGAGGACCACGTTTCATTAATTTTCAAACTGGATCCAAGAATATCAAATAATCATGCAAATCACCTAATCTCCTTATACAATCAACCAATGAATCACCCAACTCTTCAAAATGCTGTAAACAGAAAAGTAATAACAGAAATCTAAACCCAGAACTCTGTAGCAATATATAAAAGACAGTCAACAAATGTTTTAAGATAAGTCCGCAACTTCACCAAGAGGGGCCTGCATATATCTGCAGCTCTTCTGAGTCTAAACTGCGCAGATCCACACTGGTCGTTATTCTGCTCTGCGTACTTCTGCTCAGATCCACACCTTCACTGTCTGACTGACAGGGTACCTCCGCACTGTGCCTTTCTTTGCGCTACGTACCTCACACTTCGCCTTTCTCTGTGCTGCGTGCCCCCCGCACTGCGCTTTCTCCTGCATCGCGTACCTCGCACTGTGCCCTTTTCTGCACTGCGTACCCCCGCACTGCGCCTTCTTCTGAGCTGCGTACCCCCGCACTCACACCGTGGATCGCTTGCGAACTTCTGATTAGGGCCAAATTAACAGTCCTCCAATGTGCCACAATCAGTCAGATCCACAGATCTGTCCTTGCGCCCGAGAGATCACAACTTATCAATAGATTCACCTTAAGCTTTCTCCTTGATTTAGATCTAGCTTTTTAAAACCAATCACCCAAAATTTCAGATCTTAAGATATTCAAATTTCACAAGCGTATAGCCAAGTGATCTCCTTTCCTTTTTATAGGCAAGCCTTTCACAATACCATGGTCCAAAACCATAATAACACAATACCATGAACCCAATACTTGGGATCAATACTTTTGGATGCAATACCACGGACCAAAACCATAGGATCAAAAACTGTCGGGCTAATACCATGAACCATTCATGAAGATTCCCACGTGCACGCGCTTTTATGCAGTAGAGAGAGTGAAACTGGGGTCCACACCTTCTGAACGGAGAACCTGCGAGTATGCCCGCACACCTTGGTCAGCGTACCTGCGGGTCCGCAACTTCTTCTAGGATTACTTGCGGGTATCATATTTTTCATGATTTTGAGTGCCTGAACTGAGATCTACCACTAGAGTGAGTTGCCATCAAGTACAACACCTGTGCCATAGTACCAACCCAGAATCATAATGCCAACAATCTCCCCCTTTGGACTTGATGGCAACCTCAAGATCCTCAACGTCATTCTCCCCCTTTGACATCAAGGGCAAAGGGTTATGCTCCCCCTCAGAATATGCTTAAGTCTTTGCTCTGCTGATAATGCTCCCCTTGACCAGATCCATAATCCATCATAAATTTCTTCAAGAAGAACCATAATCCACCATTACCATGAAAGAGATAGAGACATATTGCAGCAATGTTCAGATCGGCATCCATGTTCTCCTTCTGTGCTACCATAATGCCAACAATGCATTATATGTGCTCCCCCTGAACCTGTGCCATTCGATCTACGACCAATCCATAAACCAACAAATGTAGGCGTATACCCCATATGAACCTCGCGTACAACCAACAGAAGAGATTCAACAACAAGATGATGCATCAACTACCCCCAGCTTTTGCCTGAGGTATTCAAAGGTCTCCCTGGGAAATGGTTTGGTGAGAATATCAACAACTTGTTGCTTAGAAGGAACATACTCCAACTTGACCTTTTTTTCAAGCACTTGTTCCCTGAGAAAGTGATACTTGATCGGTATGTACTTGGTCTTGGAATGCATGATTGGGTTCTTTGAAATGCTGATTGCACTTGTATTATCACATAAGATGGAGATAAGTGGTGTACAAGTGATTTAAAAATCCTGCAAGGTCTGCATCATATAAAGGAGTTGAGTGCAGCAAGATGCAGCAGCCACATATTCCGTTTCAGCTGTAGATAATGTTAGCACTCAAATCTACCTTAGGCTGAAATAAGGTAAGACTCAAGGCCACATCAAACCACGCTCAGCCTCGTAGCTAGCCCTACGAGGACAGGAGAGGGCTCTCTCCGGGTCAGTATCGGCAAAAGATAATCAACGAGGTTGAGATGAATGAATTGATGACTAATTTTAGGCTAGGTATTAAGTACAAAGACTGTGAAATTGAGTTTTTGAGGTTTTGTTGAATTCAAGGGAAAGGCAGTTTTGGGTGCGGGGATGAGGCACAGCTTTTGCAGAGGTCTACTTGGGGCAAGATATGCGATTGTTTTGATGCCTTAAAGCAAGTGAGATGGGTAGATCAGACTGGTGAGGAGCTAAGGAGAGCAAGGAAGTCTCAAGGATTCTCCTTAAACTGAAG
>APFE031486415.1:0-18715 GCA_000404065.3 Pinus taeda
CTTCTCAGAAGAAGAGATCCTAGGCGAGCTTCTGATGAACTCAATCTCAATCAACGGCCAGCTGGACAGCGCCGCAGTCTTGAACGATTATGGAGAGCGATATATAAGTGGAATGCGACATAGTTGTTGGACGAGAAATCCCTCACCATTATGACTAGGTGGAGTCCCTACCGGGCCCGACCTCGTAACCTCGGCGAGATCCCCTAAACGGGCCCTCACATATGAATAGTGAGTGACCCCTATAAAGGAGTAGGGGCCCTTCCCGGTCACGATCTAGGTAGGAGCAATGGTCCCAGTTATTCGATGATGGATCACCCCAGTTAAAGCAGTGAAGCCCCGACCCAGGAAGCAAGCAGGAGAAGCGGTGTATTGGATAATTATGTAACTAATGCTACTTCTATTCGAGGTGGATCATCCTATTACTGGAAGGTAGGTGGAACTTTGTTGGCCATTAGTTTCTTGCCTGTCTGGCGGACGCAGCCATCGATGAACCACGAATTGTTCAATCACATATTGAACTACAATTACTTATATATCGCTTAAGGCTGCCGACCGTTTGGGGTGATTGCAACTTGGTTCGATCATTAGTTCATGTAGTCAACGGTTCTGTTCAGGGCTCCTCCATTGTCAATGCAGTAAGTTCTGCTACTTCCGGCTTATAATAGTTGTGGGTGGGAGTAAATAGTTGAACCCCGTGGGACACAATCCCCTCTGCTCTACACTTTATAAGAGAGACACACGGACCGACACAATAGACTACTTCGACCTGGCTATCGACCTAGCTATCTTTTACCTACTCCAGCTATTCGCTAGCGGTCAGACTCTTATTATACCATGCGATCAAGGGCCCCGTCAATTAGGCATTTCTTTCACCTATTTTTTATGCACACCAGTCGCGTAGAGAAGTAAACTAGTCTATCATGGTTTGTCATTACGCCTTCATAATTCCCATCATCTACCTAGATCGGGTGACCCCAAACCTAGTGTGAGGGAGTTGACTAATTATTCCCGCACTATCGTATCCCTTTTTTCTTAATATAAAAGAGTTGCATCTTTAGGTATAATAAGGTTTTATAGTCATTAGTTTTGAACTTGTTTCAAACACCTAGTTTACCTAGTGCTAGTTGAGTGGATGTTGCATGCTTGATCTGGGGTAGCTCAGTATCAGTGTGTATCGATTGCTGGTTAGTTTCTCATCCTTCACCTTTCATTGGTGAAACTCATGTAGTCATATTGGCATCAGGTGTAGTCACTTTTTTGTCTTATCTCTCTATTACTTTATTATACGTATTACGTATATAATAAGGGTTCAACCGATCATAGGGCTCTTAGCTGGACATTCTATCCTTTCCCACCAGCCAGCGATCCCAAGCTAGCAAGACCTGCGAGCAAGATCCATCAGAGTTACGCTCCGGAAGAGGGGAGTTCCACTAATCTAGCTCCAGTATACCCATCCAAAGTTTTGATTGGCCCATCCGACCAGACTAGTCGAGTTAGACCCGGAGGAAGGCAACAAGGAGAAAAGCAGGGTTATAAAAGCAGGGAGATCAAGGAGGCAGGGAACGAGGAGCTACAATCCAATACTCCCTTATTCCCACCTCCGGTCGAGCATTCTTTCTTTCTTTAGTTAGCCCTCGGTCCAGCTAAGCAATCTAGCTACCCTACCACAATCTCACTACTGGGATCTAAGAAACGAATTTCTTCGACGAGCTTCCATCCTTGTTCAACAACCGTAAGTGAGGTAATGGACGAGCTTCATTCTCTTCATCGCCCCACCTGATCGATGCTAACCGGAGGTGTAGGCTAGGCGGCTCCTACTTTCAACCAGAAGTCCAGCGCCAGCAGCAGCACCAACTCGAACCAGTGGCCAAAGCTAAATCAAGTCCAAAGCTAAGGGCAAACGAGCCCATTCATTTTTGGAGGTCTAAGCCACGCGACTCCATCGGTCCTACCTTTTTGTTCTCTGGCCCCAGTCAACCTAATCGATGCTCCCTCCCAGAGAATCTTATTTGGCTATTCGGTAAACTATCTATAGTAGACTAGTTCATTTCATCCGAAGACGTTGGCTGGTGCCTGCCCTAAAGGCGTTCATTATTGGCTCCTAAAGGTGCGAAGCCGCCAGAGAAATTAGGAGAGGCAAGGTGCGAAGCCGCCAGAGAAGAAATAGGAGGAGGCAAGGTGCGAGCCGTTGTCCCTCCGGGGGGCAAGGAAAGTTTTCTCTGCGCGGTGTCTCATCGCTGAGTCTATATCCCTCGGAAAGACCCCTACTTTATTGATAGGTCGATAGCTGTCTTTTTCACTAGTTGGAGGTGGCATGAAAAGGAATGTATTAACGACGTGTGGGGCAAGTGAGGGGGACCTGCTGGCAAGACCGATTGGCAGCTCTTGTCTGAACTCCCTATCCCCGACTTACCAAAGCAAGGGAGACTAGTCATAGTAAGCTAAGCGAATGAAGAATCTCATTAATGCGAGTGGTAAGGTAGGCGGGCAAGACAGAAGGGAAGGTAGACTTGAGAGGGAAGCAAGCCATAACTGAAAGCAACCTTTTCTAAGCTCTAAGCTAATTCATGCGGCGTCCACCCAGTCCGTATGGGTATGGCTTCATTCCATGCACCGCGCCTCGCCCCCAGCCACTCGAAACATCGATCTATCCAGCAAATTAGAAAAAGCAATCCCTAGCTCTAGTTATCGAAATGAGACTCACGGCCCCCAACTACTTTGAATTGGTCAGAATCAAGTGCCTTACAAAGGATGAGTTAGCGTGCCGGGGAAAGAAGTGCGCACAAGACAGATCTATTTGTCTATACTATTTTAGCCCAATTACTTCATGTCAGGCCCCTTAATTGAAAGCCAGGTCAATAGTTCGGAAAGGAAGGGTCATTTATAGTCAATTAGGAATGGAGGCGCTCAATAGGGACCGGAGGGGGCGGAGCCACTCACCCGAGTTTTGCACAAACGGTGAGGAATCAATTCTCCGTTCACAAAAGAAACTATATTGCTAACTAATAAAGATGCCAACCGACCAATAAAGTAATAGTGTGTTTCAAAGGGATGCTTTCAAACCTCTTATCGAACTTATAGCGAAGGATGAATCCCATCTCGCTTTACTTGATGGTGGGGACTCGCTTGACCTGATGGTAAGAGTGGAGGTCGGCCTAGCGTGGCTTAGTAGCTTAAGACCAGGCACCAGCCAGTGAAGGTTGAAAGGGAAATGCTATTCTCACACCTATGGACAGCATACAAAAGCATACAAGCATGCCTACCTTACTGGGAAAGAAATACCATACCTCCATTCATGCCTTATATTTCTTCCCCTCAAAGTCAATACGTTACGCCCATATTTCTTCCCCTCAATAGCAGAGCAGACAATGCATATATTTGATATGTAATTATGGTATTGTCGGACCCTTCGGAGACCACCTAAATCACGCTTCAATTCATGGTTTTCCACCCTGAGAATTGATGAAAGATCAGAGATGAGTGGGCGTGGGCAGAGTTGGTGGGCGAGAGAGGAGAGGGTAATCCCAATCAGAGATACGTGGGCCAGATAGAATTCATAATCGCCCTTCCTTCCTTCTAAGATCAGAGAATAACAATAACTAGAGCTTATACCTCCTTTTTTTTTGACTTGTCGTTATTGGGATGCGGGACGGGATAAGAGGCTTCTCGGGATAAGGACATTCCCCAGAGTCTTATTATAAGTTCAACATTCCCCAGACTCTTATTATAGCTTCAAGAGGGATGGGATTGGTTTAGCTCTTGGGCTCGGACTCAGAGAAGGAAAGAACAAGAGCAAAAGATATTCTCTCCTTAAGCAATTCTCTATCTCTCGTTAAGCAAAAGAGATTAGGCAAAAGAGATTAGATCGTAGCTAATCGTATAAGAAGGCATATCGAGCTTAGTTAAACATCGTTGGTTAGGAAGCTGAGATCACGCTATTCCTCATCGTATAAGATAAGAAATCGTCTGAGCTTATTTATCACCTTAGGGCAGCGTAGCGCTTAGGGATCAGAGAATAGGCATAGGGCAGGGCAACAAACATGAGGAGACCGCCTAAGCTCAGATGTCCTGCGGAGCGTATTATTACGTATATTGCGCACAGCTCATATATTTTTTTTATTACTGGCAAACATGAGGGTCTTTAGACGCTCGACCAAAGGGCCCTATATATTATTTAGGGGTCACTCTCACTTATTCATATGGTGAGGGATTTCTCGCTCATCCATCATATGGGTGAGGGCCGCCATTGAAACTTCATGTTTTCACCAATAGACTTCAGGGTTTTAGACTTGGAGAATCACAACATAAATAAAGGAACCTAACTAAGAAGCTCATTGTCTAACTCAGTCTGGGCTCACAACAATCCTAAGATATATTCTTTTTATCACCACGATACGTAGGGGAATTGTCAATGGTCTAAGGTAAAGGTCAACACAACACAGCTAACACCAAAGCTACAGACATATTCTTTTTCTTACTGCCGCCTGACGTGAGGAATAACTACACACTCATAAAGCTCCTAACTCAGAGGAATAACAACACAGCTCAGAAGAAAGGCAAGGCTCAGAAGGGATAGGAATACTGCCTAACTCAGACAACTAACACAAGAGTAAGGACAACTCAACTAAGAGCTCACCGAACAACGCTCAACAAAGGCATTACAGTCATAGGAACATAAACACCCTGAGTCAGAGTATTAGGCAAGGCATAAGAGGGATAACTCAGGCCTGCCTAAGAGTCAGAGGGATCAGAAAGAACCACACAAAGACATCTGATAACCAAAATGAGCCCACTAAGAGCAGCTAAGATAACGAAAAAAGCAGCACAACAAGGGTGAGCCAGCCGAACCCTCGACTAAAAGGCCGCCATCGACTCGACCGAGGTTACAAGGGAGAGGAATAACGCCTTTTTCAGCTCTTGCCTTTGCTTGCTTTGGTGGGGGTTCCAGCTATTCTTCTCTTGCTTGTTCGCGTGGGATGGAATGTGTGTCGTCTGCCTTGATCTTCGTTCGTATTGAGCTTATCTATTAGCCACCTCCTTTCTCTCTACTCTCTCACTCCTTCTAACTCCTATTAGTAGAGTAGTCTTAGTGCAGAAGTAGTAGCTGTATTTCTCTTTCTCTCTCTCTTTAGTCCAACCAGTCATTCTAAGTTATATATATAAATGATTTAGCCAAGGCTAAGCAGTAGTTCTTCGCGTTAGCAAAGCATGTGTCGTTCTTGAAATGAGACTTATAACGACTGGTTTCATCCCGATCTAGTTGCCTTATATGATCCAGATGGGTTATCGAACTCGAGTTTGTCTTTAATCAAATCGCTTAGTTAAAGCAGTTGAGGAAGGTAATAAATTCTATAACTCACCCGACCTGCGACCCTATAAAAAGGAGATTTTATTGAATGAAACTATTGAATGGTAAGCTTTTATAGAATCTATTCCAATCAAACTAAGTGCCTGCTCCGAACAAGGTAGTTAATCCATTGAGAAATCAATATTGTTTGGTGTCAACTTGGGGGCCTTCTCCTTCTTCTCGGCCAGTGATGGGCCCTGCTCTCTTTTCTAGTGGGAATGCCTATTTCGTAAGATGGGGCGGTAGTTGTTGGGAACGCCTTTATTGGAAGATGTATCGGTTTATAAGGTTGCATTATATATGTTATTCACCACTGGGCTCAACAACTTATTCAGGTGAATCAGAAGTAAGAGATCGTGCATTGTTTCCAAAATATCCAAGAAGAAATGCTCCATCGTTTTCAAAAACATCCAAGAAGGCCTCTCCACCTGGATTGAGTGGATCGACTGATCAACTATCGGCTATCAGCTGACCCTATGGAACCACTGTCTATGGCAACCAGCTCTTGTCAATGACCACTTCCTTATGGGTGACCACTGCTGGCTATCAGCGACCTCCTAATCGGTTCACAAACAGATAAGGCATCGACACCTGGATCAACTAGCGGCTCTCAACAATGCCCTTCTGTCTATTCAACTATGATTGATCGGTTGTCAACTACCTTCCTTCTCTCTATGACTGACTATCAGCGGCAAGGTCGAAGCAGGCGGTAGAAGCATGCATGCATAAGTTCGAAGGCAAGGAGCAAGAAGATGATATCTCTCAAGCAGGAAGTTGTAGAGAAGGTTGGATATAAGATACTGCCAATAGGTAGGTATAGAGATGTCTCACAGGTGGAAGGTATCAAGAGATAGATCATCCGCTGGCAGGTGGGACTACAGTATTTCTCCCAAATCTATTCCATCCTCAGTTCGAACGTGAAGAATCTTTCTTCTTTCGCGTCACCCACGTCATAGAAAAGAAAACAGTTTCGCAAATTGGTCGAGGTGTGAAATGGAAACCTTATCAAAGTGACAGTTTCCTAGAAAGGGAAGGGTGAGGAAGAACGGCTCACTTGACAACAGCCCCCCACTTAAAGGACTTAGGAAGGCAGAATAAAGGTGGGTGTTGCCTTCTCTTTTTAGCCCTGTCCTGTTCCCTTCTCGCTAACCCGCTTGCTTTCGTTCTATCACTGCCTTGCTTCCGTGGCTTGCTTGCCTTATGAACTGCCATTCTGTTGTCCCAGTAATCCATTCTGTTAGTAAGGTTATCCCTTAGTTAGGTTATCCCCACCAAGGCGAAGCACCTTACCTTCTAGCTATTTGAGGGAAATAAATAGAGGATGCGAAGCGCGGTTTATAAGCCTCCTCCGTAAGTAGCTTGGTTGCTAGATACGGCGTAGTTAGTTATATATGTCATTACGCTATCTCGCCGAGGTGCACATTTGGTTCCTATCTCGAATGACGTAATTAAGTATATAATGAATGCCGACCAAGACAATGAGTAAGTGACTGCTGAAATGGTGGTAGTTAGTTATATATGAGCATGTGGTAGTTTAGGTTCAGTCAGCTCCTTGCTCTCTCTTTGGTCGAGCAAGCGGGAAGAGAGAAAGAATGAAGTGCGGAAATAGAAGTACAGAATTGGGCTTGAAAGCTTTCAATCGAACGGCTTTCAATAGAGCGGAATTAGGCTTTCACAAGTAGTGAGATTCGGTCCCCACCCCCACCCCAGTAGTTCAGTTCTCTTGATCTCAAAGGAGAACTTCTCATGTTGGTAGTAGAGAATGAGATGATAGATGTATGAGGTGTATCTGAACACCTTTTCTCTGGACAAGTGTAACAATTGCTCATGTATCTTGTCTGAGATATATGTGGCATAATCATAACAAACAGGGGCCTTGCCTGGGGAAAACATTGTCATCATCACTAATACAGTTTCCTCAATAAACTCTAGTGATTTGTACCCCAGAACTGAGCTGATCATGTATGCCAGGTCCAGACCCAGTTGATTTAGGTATCCATCAAAAATGGGAGGGTGCAGCACTGTGTCAGAGTTTGTGATAAACAATTGATTCAGCTTTATGATCTTTGCCTCTGTCAGTACCTTAGCTCCTTGGTTGATCAGGTCCAGCAGGGACAAAGGAACCAACTCCTTCTGGGTTTTGAACTGGAGCATTTCCCTGATGGCCTCAGGGGTTGTATAGAACACTACTTCACCTTTGGGGTTGAGCACAGCCCTCTGCATGGGGTCATAGCAGACAGCACATAGGTGAATCAGGTCAGGGAACTGATTGACCTGAGGTAGCTTGAAGATTGGGAGGGAGGACTCCCAAATGCCTAGAATATCTGTTCCATCTCTATGTCTGGCTCTGAGCTCATTTAACAGATTAATGTGGAATGTGCATTTGGATGGGCAGTCCTCTGAGATTTGGTAATCAAGGTCTGCCAAATCTTGCCACTCCAGCTCTCTCTGGGGAGCATTCAGGGGAGTAACATTGAGGGCTACTGATGCCTTAGGAGTATCCATGCTTGCTTGAATGCTTATTGGTAGATAAAGAACGTGTTGTCTGAGCAAGGAGGTTTTCCAGAGGAATGCAGGGTTGCAGAAGAGGTTTACAGCAATTGAAATATTGTTTGGCACTCTGGGAAGGCTATTCACCGTGATTAGCAGACTTCTTTTGATAATTTATGGGCAGGTTATGAGCAATGGTTCACGACTGCGTGAACAGAGAAGGGTTTTTTCCCTAAAATTTCTAGTGTAAAATGGCTCTGCTAGTAGATTTCGACCGTTAATTCTTCGAGGGGAAGATAGATATGCTTAGTTTTGTGGTAAATTGTTGAGTTTCTGCCGTGTTTGGGTATATTTTTTACAATTCACTGTGAAAAACCAGGTTGCAAGGAGGTTGATGGGCAAATACCTGTTTAACCAGTTGCTCGAGACGAAACAGCAGTTGGGTGAGCTTTGCACTTCTGTGGATGGTCTGGAGTTGACTGGTAAACTGTTCGTCGTAAAATGCATGCAGGAAGAGCAGAGGTGCTTTTTTCCAAAAGTGGTAAAAAACACGAAAAATCGTGAAAATATGGCCTTTTTTGGCATATTGGCGCGCTTTCTGAGTGACGTCAGCATGACGTCAGCATGTGGGTCCGGGTCGGGTGACGTCATCAGGACGTCATCAGGTGACGTGGCGGCCTGGGACCGGTCCACGGGGGCGATGAAGTGGCGGCCAGGTGGACCAATTGAGGGCAGTGTGGGTGGTCGTGGTGTTGACGTAGGCGCCAACGGGGTGGGGACGCGGGTGGACAGGTGTCGCCATATCGGGCCCCCTCCTGCACGGCAAGGAATCTGTCAGAGGGGGCTCCGACGGAGTTTGGGAGCTACGCGTGTCCCCGCGTGACGTAATCATCTGACAGATATCGGAAGGTATCTGTCGGACATCGAGGGCCTTCCGAAATCCATGAGAACCGTTGATCTGCAGGCGCGCGATCTGACGGTTGTCGGGCAAGGAACCTGCTCGGCGGATAAGGTCAGTATTTATTAACAGCCGGACGTCTGGCCCCTCCGAAATTCCTGTTGGCCGTAGATCTGGCAGGGCCGCGATCGGACGTTTATCGGGTCAACAAGCTGCACGGAGGCTAACAGTCAACGGGCGGGTTTAAAATATAATATTTATCGGCAAGTACGCCCGGCGGGACCCTTCGGTTTATGAATAATTTTCAATAGTTTTTGATGATTTTCTTTAATAAAATCATATTCGCCCGACGACATTAGGAAAAGGCAAAAGCAAAGGTTTTTGTGCAATTTTTCACAAAAGGCGTATGAAGGGCAGAACTTTAGGACAAGCGGGTTTTAATGGATTTATATGGAAAAAGGCGCATATTGGCTCCCGACCTTAGGGTAAGGCGGGGAAAGTGGGTTTCTTCATTTTTTTGCCTTTTAGTGGTATAAGGGTGCTCAAAGGGTTTCTCCAAGGGGTTTTTTAGGCAAAAATGGAGTTTGACTAGGTAGATAGGCTCGGATGGAGACAAGGGGTTAGACTTGGGTTCTTGACCTTAACCAGATGTTAATTCAATGCCCCGGGGGTGGAAATTATGGCTATAATGCCAAGGAAGGGATATTTATACATTGTTTGGGGTTTATACACCATGGTGTTATAATAATAGGGGAAGTGAAGTATAGGGAGCTAGATAATAGAGTTAGAGGTTAATGAGGGGGGGGGAAATGTGAATGAAGACAAATACAACCAAGTTTTCTTGAAAACAACTTAGTGTAAAGAGTAGATCAAAATGAAAAGAACTTTACACAAGAAATGTGGCTTCTAATGGCCTTAAGAACCACCATAAAACTTTGAGTTTCCCTTATGATCATACCTGGTGCAGGGGTGTTAGTTATGAGTGGTAAACAAAGGGAGAGAGGGGAGTTAGACATGCTCCACTGTGTTGTTTTGCCTGTACTTTGCATAGCAAAGTTGATCTTGGGGAAACACCATTTCTGCAACCCCATCTACCTACCCAATTATTTAGCCTAACATTTTTATTCCTTCTTGGAGGGTGCACTTGGACTTGCAAACCCTTTGTGTGCCTTTTCTTTTCCATTGGCTTTTTGCTTTCATTTCCTATCTAGCACTAACCTTATCTCTTCCAAGGCCCCAGATTAAGCAGTTGGGAACCTTAGTTTCTCTGCCTGACTACTGATCTACCAAGTTTAAACAGTTTGGACAGATTTCTTTCTCTATTCTACAACATAAATTGAAAACATGGCATGACCCAGATTAGACTGTTGAGTCATCCATAAAAATTTTAATAGGCCTGAAGGTATGTACACACCTTGTCTTCTTTTGCAAATATGGATCCTTTGTAGCAGCAAAGTGGAGCATATTTGGCTCTTGAATTTTTCCAATCATGAAATATGAAACCTATTGGTATAGGTAACCAACAGTGGCTCCACATGGGGATTGTTTTTCTCCTTGAAAGACCAAGAACAGCAGGTCAGTATGCCTTGGCCCTTTGACTACTGCTTTTCTAACTTAGGAGTTTCTCATCCTGGATTCCTCAAAAAGCAGACTGAGTTATTGAAACTCCATGATGCAGTTCAGCCCCTTCTTGTATCTGCAATGTTTCTTGAAATGGACCTATTCACATGTTTTAGGGATAACAATATACAGAACAAATTCAGGATATATATACAACAAATTATGTACAAGAGCAGGCGAATTATGTACAAGAGCAGGCATGCTGCATCTATGGAAGGTAGTCAAAATAGTGCTTTAGCATCCTGCCATTGACAGAGCCTTCATCCAAGTCAGTTTTGTCAAGATTTTCAAGAAAGTAGGTGTTATTTCCTTGTACTGCTTGGATGATGAATGGTCCTCTCCAGAGGGAATCAAACTTTCCATGCTTTCCTTTGTTCTCTCTCCTTGAATCCCACTTGAGAACCTTATCACCTATGTTAAAATCCTCAGCCTTGGTCCTTCTATCAAAAACTTTTTTGAGTTTTTCTTGTAAGATTTGGACTCTGTTGTAAACTTGGTCCCTGGTTTGCTGTAAGCATATAATCTGATTTACTCTCCTCTGTATATCATTAGGCTCAGCTTGACTTTCTTGGAGTAGCTTCATAACAGGGATCCCTAGTGATGAGGGGAACTTGGCTTCTAGTCCATAGACTAACTCATATGGGCTGACCCCAATTGATCTTTTGGTTGTTAGTCTATCTGCCCATAAGGCATTGATAAGCTTCTTATGCCAATTTTTCTTGTTCTCCTCCAACACCTTTTTGATCATATTTACCAAGCTTTTGTTTGAGGATTCTGCCAGGCCATTTCCTTGGGGGTAGTATGCAGTAGAATGGCCCAAAATGATGTGGAATTTGTGGCAGAAGCTGACCATCTTTTTAGATCTGAAAGCAGCAGCATTGTCTGTTATTATTTTATCAAGGCATCCGAATCTAGCAAGGATATTGGTCTCAAGAAATTGTATGATGGTGGAGTCATTTGCTTGTCTGCATGGGATTGCTTCGATCCACTTTGTGAAGTAGTCTGTTGCTGTCAGAATCCACCTATGTTGGCCTGAAGATGAGGGATTGATCTCTCCAATGAAATCCAGGCCCCATTGCTGAAATGGTCTCTCTGTTGCCATAGGCCTTAGGGGTAGTGGCAGCAATTGTCTCTTTCCTTCAAATACTTGACATTTGTGACATGCAGTGGTGAATTTCTTGACATCAAAGAAAATAGTGGGCCAATAGTATCCAGCTCTAAGTATTTTGTCCACAGTGGACTTCCAGTATAGATGCCCACCACAATCACCTGCATGAAACTCCTCCATGATTTTGTTAGCTTCATTTTCAATCAGACAATTTAGCAAGATGCCCTCATGGTTTTTCCAAAACAGATTTTCTTCTATGACACAGAATTTTAAAGCCTTCATTTTCAAGAACCTACATTTAGCTCTGGACAACCTTGGGGGAGCACACAGGTTTTGTAACACATAGCAGATATCAGAATACCAGGGGGATTGTTCAAAGGCTACATTGATCTTGGAGTCGCCAGCTCCGGTTCACTGTCCAGTTGGTTGATGTCTAGGGCTTGGAAATTTGTTTCAGACATTAATTTGGCTAAGCCCTGCCCTTTTATTAGTTTTGTAGGCTTTATTTCTATGTCAAATTCCAGGATGTTTGCAATCCATTTTCCTCTTCTACCCTCCAAGTTTTCTTGAGTGAGTATATCTTTGACAATTGGGCTTGGCACATAGGCTATTATATGGGAATACAAGATATAAATCCTAAAGTCCTTAATAGCTTTCACCAAAGCATATGCTTGCTTTTCCATGATCTGGTACTTGAGGGGTGCATCTCTAAGAGCTTTACTAAAGAAGGCAATGGGTTTCTCATTCCCTTGGTCATCTTTCTGTAGTAAAACTGCAGCAATTGTGTGCTCAGAGGCAAAGGAGAATATGATGAACTCTCTGTCAAACTGAGGGTTAGTTAGGACAGGGGTTTGGGTAAGGGCAAACTTGATGCCTTCAAAAGCTTGTTTAGCTTCCACTGTCCATTTAACTTTAGAATCCTTTTTCAGCATGTTGTTAAGCAGTCAGCTCAGCTCAGACAGGTTTGGGATAAACCTTCTTAGAAAGTTGATTTTCCCCAAAAAACCCTGTAATTCTTTTATATTTCTTGGATGGGGAATTTGCTGGATAGCCTAGATTCTGTCTGGGTCAATTCTGATACCATCTTTGGAAATAATATGACCCAATAGTTTCCCTTCTAGTCCAAACAATGATTTTTTAGGGTTCAAGGAAATTCCATATTTCCTGCATGTTCTAAATATCTGCCTCAGATGTTTTAAGTGGTCTTGGTCAGATTTTGAAAAAGGTGTGAGATCATCCAAATAGATGACCAGGAAGTCATGGATCTCTTTGGAAAAGGCAATGTCCATTGCTCTTTGAAATGTAGCTCCTGCGTTTTTCAAACCAAAAGGCATTTTGACATATTTAAAGGTCCCCCATGAGGTTGTGAATGCAGTTTTGTCCTGATCATCAGGATGGACTAAGATCTGATTGAAGCCTGAGAAGCCATCAAGCAAGGAGATCCTAGAAGCCCCTACTACTCTCTGTAGGATGTGATCCATCTTGGGTAGGGGACAGTTGTCTTTCAGTGATACTTGGTTGAGGTTTCTCAGATCTACACAGAGCCTAATTTCCCCGGTTTTCTTACTTGTAGGGACCAAGTTTGAAATCCAATCAGAAAATCTGATTGGTGCTATTATGCCTGCTTTGAACATTTTCTGTACTTCTTGCTCCATTGCTGGAAGGAGCATGGGATTAATTCTCCTCAGTTTTTGTTTAAAGGGCTTCTGATTTGGCTTTAGTGGGATAGTGTGCTGTATTACAGAGGTATCATAGGATTTTAGGTCCTCATAACTCCATGCAAATACATCTTGAAACTCCTTAAAAAGGTCAATGTATTTGGGCTTCTGGTCAGGAGGTAATGCAGCAGACAGTTTTATGATTTTGGGCTTCTCAACTGTCCCAATGTTATGTTCCTCTATAGTAGTGTTTAGGGGCTGCAATTTTGGTTTATTGGGAACATCGTTGGAGTCAAAAATGTCTTCCAGAGGGGCTAAGCCTATTGGAAGAAAATTGTCCTTTAATTGTAGCACCTCAGTTTCATATTCAGCTATGTCCTCATTTTCAAGCTGTTGAATTTCTTGTATGTTGTGTTGGTTGAAGATTGTGGGGTGTAGTATTTGATTGGCTGTTTTGGGTGATATCACTTGGTAGTTGTGTTCACCATGTATTTGTAATTGATTTTCTGTCTTAAGTTTTTGAGATTGACTTGCTGACTCAGTGTCTATATTTAGACCTGAAAATTCTTCTTGTAAAGTCAGAAAATTGTTAATTTGTGTGTCATTGTCAAACACCTGCCAGTCCTTTACATTGTTTGGGACTGATGGTCTATGTTTTACTTCAGCTGTAAAACAGTGGTGGGGCTCAAAAGGTAGCTTGCAAGTACTTGCAAACGTGGCTAGACTATGAGCATGAAGGTTCTGAGTCCTAGGAACTTTGGTAATCTGGAACTCAGTAAAAGACTTTAGTAGCTCAGTGGCAGCAGTCCTGTAGGACCTGAGTCTTTTGTCATTGGTGACAAAATTGCCTTTGACCTGTTAGATAACTAAGTCAGAATCCCCTAGGATTGATATTCTTATAGCTTGTAGGGATTGTACCAACTTGAGGCCTAGTAGGAGAGCCTCATATTCAGCCATGTTGTTGGTACATTTGAAGTTTAGTCTGTAGGCTCTGCCTTCTGCATGACTGTTTTGTTTGTTATGCACCCATACTCCTGCTCCTGCCCCTAATTTGTTAACTGACCCATCAAATTCTAGAAACCATAGAATGTCCTTTTCTAGGGGTGTTTGAATAGTGTCTCTGTGGTCTGGATTTGCGAGTTAGAGTATGGGCTGTTCTTTCAGTTTGGCTTTTATTGCATCTTCCTCCCTTGGTGGAGTTATCTTGGTTTCTTGAGGAGTAGATTGTTCATTTGATTCCTGGTCCTGTTTAGGTGTCTTGATTTCATCATCATTTGTTTTGTTTTCTTGAATACTTGCATCATTTGATTCAACCAGTGTTTGTATGGCAGGATTTTCTTGTTTGACAGGTTGGTTTGTTTTCATTATCTGGGTTTCTTCATTGTTTTTGTTACCCATATTGTCATTAAAAAGGATATATGAGTCTATGTCAGAATGGACAGCATATATAGAGAAGTTTTGAGGCTTCTCTATAGTGTTGACCATGTATTTCATCAGAGACTCTCGATACAATCTCTTGGGTTGGCCAAAGACTGTGATAGTAGCGTAAGACATGTCTAATTGAAGAGACCCTTGAAGTTTAGCTCCCCATGATCTTGACAATAACATCCCATATTTGGGTGGGATATCAGCAACAACTACATCCATCAAGATTGTTTTGTTAGGGTATTGAACTAGGGATACACATAAGTCTTTTATTAGGCCTAGACATTTAACCTCGCTGGAATCAAATGAGAACAGGTCCTTGTATGGCCTGGTAATATCTAAATTCAGCCTTTCCATGACAGATTTTGGCATTAAGTTATGCGATGCACCTGAGTCAAACATTGCATTGTGTAATATTTTGTAATGTACATGCAAGCTGACATAAAAGGGTAGGATGCCTGAGCCTGCTATTTTTCCATCGACCTCTGGGCCAAACAGTAATTCTGGGGTGTCATCCAACACATTTACATTGTCCACATTGACATTGTCTTTGTTTGGAGTGAGTTGGAGGGACTTCTCAATCTGCTGTTTATAGATTTCATTCTTGGCTAGCTCTGCCAGAGGGATGGCTATTTTTAGTTTTCCAATTTCAGCTTCCAAGTCAAAGGGTTTCTCAGCTTGGATTTTAGTGCTATGGGTGAGCCCCTTTTCTTTATTTGGTAAGGTTTCCTCTTGATTTTGGGGCTTATGCTTCTCAATCACCTCTTGAGGCCTTTTGTTTGGATTGGGATGCACAGATGAGGTAGCTAGTAAGTTTGGTGTATGCTCAGTAACTTCTTCAATGGTTACTTCCTTTGTGAGTGCATTGGTTGTATTCTTTGGTTCTGTTACTATGGCACTATTGGGCTGCAGTCTATCCTTAGTTTTCTCAGGTTGTGTTATGTTTACAGTTCTGCTTCGTAGTTTGTATTGTTTGTGGACCTCATAAACAGCTGTGTCATAGCCTTGTTTGAAATCAAATGACTCTCCTGACTTTGTTTGAAATTGTTTCTTGTCTTCTTCTTCATGATCCTCTTGACTTAGGAAGAATTGGTGTTCATCATCAAGACCCATAAGGTGGATATGGGTGTCATCCACTTGTTCTTCTGATGTGGATGTTTCAGCATAGTTCTCTTGAAATGGAGGCCTTATTTCTGGATCATTGTTGGCTTTGCCCCCACTAGGGTTTTGATTCCTTCTAAAGTTTGGATTTCTATTGGAGTTATTTTGTGGTGCCTCCCATGAAGACTTCCTTTCCACAGACTCTACCCTGTCACCCAACCTCTTCATACCAGAAATTATTGCATCTAATTTTTGGTCAAAGGCTGAGGATTCCTCTTTGAAGGCAACTCTCTTTTCTAATTTAGCCCTATTCCTCTTAGCAATCAGGTTTGCTTCAACTGTCACAGCAACCTTCTGAGCTTCTTCAAGGGTCTGAGGGGCTCTTTCTTTTAGCTGGTAGGCCATGTCCAGGTCAAAACCATCTGGAAATTTATATAGGGCTAAGTCAGGAGGAGGTCTCAAGTTTTGAGGTATTGAATTATATACATTATTAAACCTAGCACAGTATTCCAAAACTGTCTCTTGAGGACCTCTTTTAATCATGTCATATTCACCAAGTATATGTAGAGGATCCTTCTTTTTCTCCCATCTGTTTGTGAAGGATTGGTAAAGCTCATCAGGGTTATTGATGGTGTTTGCAGGGAGTGATCTGAACCAGGTTCTCACATCTCTTGTTAAGCTTTGGACAAATATTCTCATCCTCACAGTGTCATCATCTATCTCATAATTTTCAAAATGATCTTGCATTCTCTTAGCATGTTGGATAGCTGAATAAGGGCCAGTGGAGTCAAAATATGAAATTTTGGCCTGGTAATCTTGAGCTAAGGCCACGGGATTGGCAGGTAATTGCAGAGGTGCATACCTCATAGCCATGTTCACAAGATTCTAAGGATTAAAAAGGGCAACTGGGACAACAAGAGCAGTGGATACCACAGGGGTTATAGGTATAGAGGGATTTAGAGTGCTAGTCAGGGGGATGTGTATAGGGGGAGAAGATGTGTGTGGGGGGTTTTGGGATGTTGATGGAGAGCTAGGGGAATTAGGAGTGGAACGGAATAAGACTTTGATTGGAGTGGAGATAGGGTTAGGGTGGACTGTCTCTGGACTAAGGTCAGCAAGGTTATCTTGTTTCTGCTGATTCCTAATTAGTCTGGGGATTGTATTGAGATTGTCAAAGACAGTAGGAGGGTTGGGATCAGGATTAGCCCTAGTGTACCGAAGACTTTTCTTGGGAGCCAGCTTCTGAGCTAGTCCTTTGAATTTTTCTGAAAGATTAATAGAGCAAGGACAGGACAGGAGCTCTGAAAGATTCTGTGTATCTGTACTGGGTATGAAGGGTGTCTGAGTCAGCTCTACCTTAAGGCTGCAGATGTTTGTATGGGAGTAGTTTGAAGGTTTCTTGACTGATGTTCAGATTCTGAGTGTATTCTCTTGGTAGATATACAGACCTTTAGATCCTGAAGTCCCCAGCGGAGTCACCATTTATGTTAACACACAGGTTGTTCCCTTTGACTCTAAGGGAATACGGCCGGAGTAACCACTAACCAGTCTTGGATTACAGCTTCTAGCCAAACTGTAATCAGAGAGGGCTCTCTTTTTAAGATTTGTCACTGTTCTAATGGAGTTTTTAGGCTAGCTATGAAGTGAATGTTTGATTGTCTTTTATGTTTGGTTGGGAGGATGATTTTGATATCTTTTAGAGTGTTCTCTGCAGGTGAAACTAATCCATTGGGCAATGGGGTCTGTAGCAGTTGCTTTCTTGAGATCCTGGATTAAGTGTTGTTGGGATTACAGGGCCTGTATGTATTTCATAAAACAAACTGTAAATTTGTGAGGGTGAAGTGAAAACAACTAGCAAAGAGCATTTAAGAATTCCTTACTGAGCTGGGTAGTGGGAAAGAGGTCTATTACTTTAGGAGCAATTACTTGAATTCCTAAAACAAATAGATTACTGTGATGATATGGTGTGAAAAGTAGCACTTAAGAATCTCTTTCATTACCATAACTGAAGAAAACATATGAAATAGCTTAGATTGAGCTCAGGGTAACCAATGATTAAGCCCTGAGACTATTCTTTTTCCTTGCTACTTAGATACTGAGTACATGGAAACATGAAAGATATATGAAAGTATAATGAACATATATATAACAGAGAGTAACAAGAAAACTTATTGAGCCATGGAATACACAGGAATCCTGCAACTTTCAGCCATACACCAGCCAGACATCAGAAACTCAATGCTTTTGGAAATCCCATCATCTTTGTATTAGTTGTCTGAAGATTTACAATAGAAGAATAACAGAATAGATCTGAAGAGATTTTTTACATCCGGAGTCCAACCCAAACTAACAAATGCGAGGGGAAATATATAGGAGTCTATTACAAAATATCTCAGGTATTGAGTCATCTGAGGGGGAAAATATCTGCCTTTACTAGTACTAGGCTTGCAGATGAGAAGTTATTACAATCTTTAATGAGTTATAAAGGCTCTTAACTCCTTGTCAGAGAAAATTTGACCTTTGAGGCTCACGGAGTCGGTTGAGCGCTTGGCATAACTGTTGAATGATGTGGCATGTGCAGCTGTAACTCACCGTGTTTTCTCGGTCCTACCACCTGTGCCTGCTGAGATTACTGTTGTGGCCTGTGTACCTGTGCTGAGTTGGCTCAGCCTCTGTCTTCATACCTGCTGATGTGTCCTTGTCCTGCTGTGTATGAGATTCAAACTGTTTGTTTGAGGAAAGAACCGCGATTACTGACTTTGGTTCAACAGTAATTGAATCAATTGCTGCCATGTATCTGGTGGAGGCAACTGATGCTTCAAAATCGACCCTATGGTCTCATCAGCATCTGTATATTTATAGAAGTGAGGGGGTTCATCAAATAAATGTGCAACTTCGTTTCTAATAAAGAATAAATTATCTATTCTATCAAAAATAATTTTCCCTGTTACTGGGCCTGCCTCTGCAGATGTACTGGGTGCTTCTTCAATTTGTGTAGCTGCAAAACTGCTTACTCTCTTGACATACTTTTCGTGGGAGAGTAATTTTCCTGAAGGATCTAATATGCT
>APFE031486429.1:0-12376 GCA_000404065.3 Pinus taeda
TTTAAATTATTAAATTAATATTATAATAATATATAAGTTTTAATAAAATAAAATTTAAAGATAGAATAGGCTATTTGTTAGATTTTTTAGAATGATTTTCGGTCTATTTTGTGGTCTAATTTGTCTAGAATTGGACAATGAGATGAAATGATATTTTAACATCCACGAGACTAAAATAGTCTATGAGACCATTAGTTCCTTGCTTTTGGCATTTTTCAATTCAATCCTTTTCTTATTCAAATTGATAATGAGTTGGCCAACCTTTCAACAATCCCCTCAAAGGCAATGCCAAGAAACTGATGCTAACATATTCCCACAACTTTCTTTGATGCCTTTCAATTAATCACATTCCAAAATGAAATGCTTTTCTAATTGTACTCCCTTAGACATACAAAATTTACACAATCATTCTTTGCAAGCTTCTTTAGGCCTTTTCCATGTTCTTGTTTCACACCGAAGTTGATGCTAGTTGGTCCTTAATTGAGCAATAAGACCCTTTTCCCTCCACATAATGCTAGCTCCAATAAAATCTTTTTGTTGTAGATCACAGATAGGATTGAATTCCTCAATGTAGTACTTCTTTCTACCCAACTCTTTTCCCCATACCTGTTTATGAAACTTCTCCATAAGAAAATTCTTTACCTCCTTGCTATTTTTGTGACAGGCATTGAGGTATCTCCAATAAAGTCATTTTGTTGTAGATCATAGATAGGGTTGAATTCCTCAATGTAGTACTTCTTCTTTTTACCCAACTCTTTTCCCCGGATCCGTTTATGAAACTTCTCCATAACAAAATTCTTTAGCTCCTTGCTAATTTTGGGATAGGAATTGAGGTAGATATTCATTTTTTGCATCCATGTGTAGTTTTGTTTTATTCACTGGAATCACAAGTTTGAGGGGTGAACTTTTCACAATCTAAGTGTCCATGTTTTTAAGGGTGCTAGAATGATATATGGAATCAAAAAGCCAATTCAATCCATTCAAATCAATATTTGACCATAATTGTTTTCCATATTCCAGCTAAAAACTCTAAAACCCCCAACAAGTAGACAAGGTGATTAAAAAATTCGATTAAAGTAATATAAGAATGTGATTAAATTAGGTTAAGATAATATAAAATAGAATTAAAGAGTTACAAAAATAGAATAAAAAAAGTATTTAATTACATTAAAATTAAAGAACAATTAAAAGAAAAGAAGAATTTAAAATAGTATTTAATTAAATTTAAATTAATGAAGAATTAAAAATAGAGTTAAGATTAAAATTAGAGAAGTAACATAGTGTATGTTAAACGTTTTTAAGAGGAATGATTAATAAAAAATGGGGTGCAGGTAGGCGAAAGAGGATAGGCACAAACAAAGGGTTAGGGATAAGGTAACAAAGACAAAGGGTTAGGGATAAGGTAACAAAGAGGATATTTGTTAGATTTTTTGGAATGATTATTTTGCCTATTTTGTGGTCTAATTTGTCTAGAATTGGACAATGAAATGAAATGATATTTTAACATCCACGAGACTAAAATACTCTATGGGACCATTAGTTCCTTTCTTTTGGCCTTTTTCAGTTCAATCCTTTTCTTATTCAAACTGATAATGAGCTGGCCCAACCTTTCAACAATCCCCTCAAAGGCAATGCCAAGAAACTGATGCTAACATATTGCCCTAACCTTCTCTGAAGCCTTTGAATTAATCACATTCAAAATGAAATGCTTTTCTGATTGCACTCCCTCAGACATAAAAAATTTACACACTCGTTCTTTGCAAGCTTCTTTAGGCCTTTTCCATCTTCATGTTTCACACCAAAGTTGATGCGAGTTGGTCCTTAATTGAGCAATAAGAACCTTTTCCCTCCACAGAATGCTAGCTCCAATAAACTCTTTTTGTTGTAGATCACAGATAGGATTGAATTCCTCAATGTAGTACTTCTTTCTACCCAACTCTTTTCCCCATACTCGTTTGTGAAACTTCTCCATAAGAAAATTCTTTAGTTCCCTACTATTTTTGGGACAGACATTGAGGTAGCTCCAATAAATTCATTTTGTTGTAGATCACAAATAGGGTTGAATTCCTCAATGTAGTACTTCTTCATTTTAGCCAACTCTTTTCCCCAGATTCGTTGATGAAACTTCTCCATAACAAAATTCTTTAGATCCTTGCTAATTTTGAGATAGGCATTGAGGTAGATATTCATTTTTTGCATCCATGTGTAGTTTTGTTTCATTCATTGGAATCACAAGTTTGAGGGGTGGACTTTTCACAATCTAAGTGCCCATGTTTTTAAGGGTGCTAGATTGATATATGCAATCAAAAACCCAATTTAATCCATACAAATCAAGATTTGACCATAATTTTTTCCACATTCGAGCTAAAAACTCCAAAAACCCCAACAAGTAGACAAGGTCATTAAAAAATTTGATTAAAGTAATAGAAGAATATGATTAAATTAGGTTAAGATAATATAAAATAGAATTAAGGAATTACAAAAATAGAATAAAAAAAAGTATTTAATTAGATTAAAATTAAAGAACAATTAAAAGAAAAGAAGAATCTAAAATAGTATTTAATTAAATTTAAATTAATGAAGAATTAAAAGAGAGTTGATATTAAAATTAGATAATTAACGTAGTATATATTAAATGTTTTTAAGAGGAATGATTAATAAAAAAGGTGGTGCGGGTAGGGGAAAGAGAATAGGCACAAAGAAAGGGTTGGGGATAAGGTAACAAAGAGGACCGAGTGAAAGGTGAAGGGAGAGGGTAAGTGAGAATGGTTACACTTAACATCACAATTAGGATGATTAGGATTAATGGACAAAGAAAGACTAATGGGTTTCAAGGAATAGGTTAATTTGTATCCATCTTATCTATTAAGCTGTTATGGTGTTTCTAAATTTCTAGAGCCTCTGTAATGATGTGCTTTGAGTGGAAAGAGGTAGAGGTTAAGATTTTGGTTTCACAAAACAAATTAAATTCTTTGTATTGTGGGGGTGTTCATCGATACTGGATTTAGTTATTCAATTATGGTAGGTGTCTTTTGTATGCTCTTTAAGTCAGGCTTTCAAGGATCTTCCTATTTGTCTTATGTAGGACATTCCACCAGAGAAAGGGATCTCATAGATTCTGAGGCCAAGAATGGGGTCGTTCTTGTCTTTGGCCAAGATGAAGAGCTTACTGAGGGTTTTCTAGTGTTTGAACAAGGATTTGAGGAAAATCTTATAAAGGCTTTTGGAAATATGATCAGTAATTCCCTTAGTATAGGGAAGGGAGACTTTGGCTAAGGGTGTATTGATGGCAAGGCTTTTAAGATTAAAGTGGAGAGCATAATGGAATTCTTTTTTGATCGACGAAAAGGAGTAACCATTAGATTTAAGGGATTTGGTGATATGTTCTTTTTCATTGGAAAATTATTAAGAGAAGAAATATGAATGGCACGAGTAGCAAGGGTTTTAAGAACAACATATTTTTGAACATGATTATGGTGATTGTTAGAATGAATGTACCTATCAGTATGAGTCTTCTTACGATAGAGTTGGTGGGTTATCAGGATGGCGAGAGACAAGGATGTTAAGAAAGGGAGGGATTGTTTGGACTGAACCTCCATAATGAATTGGAAGTTTTAAGGAAAGTGAATAAGATGGGAAACGAAGGTTCTAAGTTCTAGCATACCATGGTACCAAATAGAAAAGATATCATTGACAAAGAGCTTCCAAAACATAGGTTTTAAGTGGAAGATTTTAAGGTATAAGGTTTCAGAGTGCTCTATGAAAATGTTGGCAATAATAAGGGAAAGGGAGGAACCAATGGTTGTGTGCTCAGGTTTCTCATAGTAGACTCCATTAAAAATGAAGAAAGTGGTGGTGAGGAACATTTTGCTAAGTTTGAGGGTTTTAGAGTCAATTAGTTTGTAAATGAGGTCAATGGCTTGTACGATAGGGTTTTGGCGAAGCGTTTTAACAACCTCGGGTTAAAATTCATATAATAAAGGTTAATAAAGTCAAAATAAGACCAAGATCATGGGACAAGTGTTCCAAGTTGAATGTTGGGAAAATCACTATAGTGGGCATCGCTTTTGGTTTATTAATGGTTAAAGAAATTGGCAAATGAATTGGCCAAGGAAAAGATCCATTAATTGGCATTTTATTTATGAAAATAAAGGAAAATAGGAGAAAAGGAAGGCCAAGAGACATATATTTGCATAAGAGGGATATTAGACGAAAAATGAAGGAAAATTAAGATAATAAAGGCTTCAATGATAAAAGAGCTTCTAAGGATTAGTTACTAGTTTTTTATTAGTTTAGATTTGGAATTAGTTTTAGAGAGAGAGGAACACCAAGAGGAGAAAGAAAGAAAAAGCAAAGGAAGGAAAAGAAAAGACTAAGCAAGGAAAAGAAAGGAAAGAGAAGGAAAGAAAGGAGAAGGTTGGATCAACAACTTGAGCAGGAGGTTTTTATAGGTAACATGCTGCATGTGTGACTCCCTAGTTGATGTGTGAATGCATGGTTTATGCATTTCAGTATTTGATTCCCTCATTTTCATTTGCATGTGCTTTTGATGGGTTTGATAGTGGTTTTAACCTTGCCTTTTCATTTCCTAGATAGTTATTATATCATGGGATTCATTTCCTGGTTGAGCCTTAGATTCCCATAAAGTTTTGGAACCATGTGAGGTGGTCTCAGGAAAATTCCCAACAGTTCAGGGTGGAGATGGTTTTCTTTGGGAAGCCCTTTATAGGTGGGTGTAGAAGGAAAATTCCTCAAGGTATGGTGAAGAAATTATGAGGCATCCAATCTTGTTTTGGTTTGTGATCTCTTGACTAGTTTTGGTGAGAATGATGTAGTTTGAGGGTGGAAGTGGTTTAATTTATGGATTCACATGGTTGTTTATGACTTGGTTTATCCAATGAATCCCACATTCATGCTTGGAATATGGCACATGGGTGATTGGCTGAAACAAAGTTTTGGTTCAGTTCAATCTATGCTCAGATGGTACGCGAAAGTCCCTCACTTGCTTGGCTTTTGTATATGTTAATAAGAGTTATTTTCATATTGTGATTTATGAGCATTTGTACTTGTTATTATGTTGATTTGATGGTTGTTATGTTAGGGTTAATATTATAGTTGTATGTTGGTTATAAGGATGGTTTATTATGTTATTCGGTTGTGGATCTTATGATGCTTTGATAAGTTAATAAATGGTTTATGAATTCGTAGGATAAAAAGTGTTGTTGCAGATACTTGAGAGGGAATTAGAACTTCTCGGGGATTTTGAAAAGTTACAGGAATTTCTGGGGATTGGTTTGGAGGATAGCCTAGAAAGGTGGCTTAGATCTTAGGACCGAAGGCATGAAAATGAGGATCTAGGGTCATAACCATGTGAAGTAAAGTTTGTGAGTGTGGTTGGAAGCTCACAACTACATGGAGGTAGTTTCGAGGGTGTAGTTATAGGTCTAGGTCACTAAAACAAGGTTCCATATTAGGGATTGATCACCTGGGTTGTTGGGTGATCTATAGTCCCTATAGCATGTCAGTTTGTAGGCCCTACTTCCTTAACTCGAACTATGAGGTTGGGTCATGTGACAGTGGCACTTCTCTTTGTATTCACCTAGAGTGCTTGAGAAAGTTGGTAAATGTGGGGTGTCGCATTACTGATTGGTATTAGAGCTTCTAGGTTGAACACTTGGACAAGATGGGAAGGATGTGATTGTTATGCATGCATGTCAATTGTATGCATGCATTGTATTGGTTATGGTTGTCATTTATCTAGTAAATGTTGCAAAGCTTGATGTGTATAGGTTGATATGTTGTTGTAGTTATATGTGTGTGCATGTGCTGTGATAATATAGAATGGTTCTGCATATAGGATAGCCTCCCATGAAGTTCATTGTGGTATGTTGGTTATGTTTATATTTGGTTTATCTCACATGGTATGTTTGTAGGAACAATAAGATTAGATATGACAAGCAAAATGGTGGATTATAGTTCACGTGACTCTTCTTATAAATCAACTGACAAACATTGGAAAGAGTATTCTCTTAACATAGTATACACGCAGGTACAAAGAAGCAAAGTCATGTACATGCGAACGCACTAATTTAAGAATACCAAGGGTCCTTACCATGGTATTAGCCCTCAATATTGAGCGCAGTAATAGTTACTTCATCCTGTCTAACATTACCATTGGCACTAGTGTATTTTTTAATCATGGTATTGACTAAGGCTCTAACTATATAAGGATGTGAAGATCAAAGAGATAATTGTGAATGTGAAAGTATATTTTCATTGTAAGGGCCATAGTTGACACATAGATCTAAAATAATTATGCACTGATAAATACTATGATGGATCAGGATCATGAGACTTGAAATGAATGTCCATTGTATGATATGCCCATGGATTGACTAGATATAAGTATTGACGCATGTTTTTATCTTTGAATATTATGATGTAGGTATTTCTAAAGATTCTAAAGAGTTTTGCACTTTTAGGTCAAAATTTGCAGATATGTGCATAGGTTGGTCTCAGTTAAGTCGCGTATACATGTGGGTTTGTTTCTTGAAAGTCATGTACATAAAGGAAGGGTTTATGTTCATAAATGACTGATCAACCTCATCAATGTTGTTTTATCTCTATTTTTTGTCAATGATTTCCTCATGTTGATCTGGGTTGAGTGATCATGTCTGAAGTAGAATTGATTGAACGATGAAGTTGAATATTGTTAGGCCCTTGTAATACTAGTGATTCTCGCATTACTATAGTCGTTGTATCCCTTATTATTGTTGTTGTGCCCCTATTATCCCCATATTGTTATTATTCTGACCCATAGAATCCCTCTATTGTTATGTTTGTGCTTTTATATTATTATTGTTAGGTCGGCTTGGTTATATTGTGACGCCTTAAACTCCTATATATAGAAATGAAGTTTTTTCATTTCAATCATCTAAGAATTGTTCATTTGTGTAATGTAGAGGAGGTTTCCCCCTCGAAGAGGCTTATTTCTAAGGCGTTGATCTATGATTTTTACCTTTTTGTGAGTTGGTTTCATAACATTTGGTATCAAAGATTTGGATTATAGGGTTTTGCTGCTCCAAATAGGTCATCGTGGAATTTTCGCTATATCCTTTTATCTGTGACGTTTTAGAAGCTACAAAAAAAAAACAATTTGAGAAGAAATCGGTCTGAACTTCGGTCCAAATTTCAAAGCTTGTCTCGCTATATTTGCGAAGATATGATCTGAGGAATTTAGGGTTTTGGTAGACTCCATAATTACATTCAAAAAAGGTGACCTCGGGAAAATCTTCATAACTTTTGTTTTGAGCATCAAATTGAAATTTTGTAAGAAGTTTCATAAAGAGGATGACCTATAGTTTTATGTGTATCAGTTTTAGGTACTAAGGTTGAAACAATGACATGTGACACGTCATATAAGTTCACTCTACTGAACTAGTCCATAATCAGGTCACCGTGTGAGATTTGGCATAACCATTCCTTGGAGAATCCAATCTTGGTCAGAATTGCGGGGTTAGAAAGAGGGCTCAAAGGGATATTGAAGGATGAGATTTCATACATTCGAGATCCGAAGTTTCAGAGATACAACAGATTCAATATCAAGCTCTTACAATGTGAAAAAAAAGGTGTGTAGTTCTTTTAATTTTACATAAGATTGGTTTGAAAAAGTAGTTTGAGGAATTCAAAGGGAATGGTGAAGAATTATTAGCATTAATTAATGTTCCGAAGAGAGAAAATGCAAACACCTAGTAAGCAACTTGAAACCTCTAGCATGACTTGTGAAAAAGAGGAAGAAATGCAACATGATATATCAAAATTACAAAACCAAATACAACAAATTTCACTCTCACTAAAGGAAAATGAAGCCCAGATGAATGGCATGGAAGTTAATATGAATGGCATGCATGTTAATATGAATGGAGTGGAAGCTAAGATAAATGGCATGGACACTAAGACAGAAGCTAAGATGAATGGTATGGATGATAAGTTGGAAGAATTGAAGATAAATTTGAATAAGTTGCTACAAGAAATGGTCACTAATGGTGAAAGGGTAGTAAAGGAAACTCATGATGAGAACAAAATAAATGTTAATCATGATTTCATAGACTCTAATGATGGATTGAAGACACACCGTGTTGCAAGAAATGACAGGAGGAAGTTTGATGGCAAGGATCCCAGAACATGGATACTACATATGGCGCAATTTTTAGATCTCCATAATGTGCAAAACACACCAAAGATACGTATTTCAACTTTATATTTGGAACCAAATTAGTTTGTATGGTATCGATGGCTTTGATCTCTTAAACAAATTGTCACTAGGACAGTTTTTACAGAAGAAGTGATAACACATTATGTGGATAAAAAAAGCAACACCTTTTCTAGCCAATTGATAAATCTCAAACAAAATGGTTCAATGATGGAGCACATTGAGAACTTCCAAAAATTGAACATAAGAGTAAAAGATATTCCAGAGGAGGATATGATTGATGTGTTCATAGGGACTTTAGAAGATAATATCCAACATGAGGTTCTCCTTTGGGAACCTGATTCACTGGAGAAGGCATTCAGGTTAGTAAGAAAAATGGAAATCAAAGTTGTGGCAACTAGGAAGCCTACTACTCTCAACTACAAAGATGGAAGTGTTGTTGCCCCTAGCCTTCCACAACCTATAAGGTTGACACCACAGAAATTGGAAGAAAAAAGAGCAAAAGAGCTTTGTTATAACTGTGATAGAAATTACACTAAAAGTCATAAGTGTGCTGAGAATAAATTTTTCTACATAGATTGTGAAGAGGAGGAAGAAAAGAAACAAAAAATGTCAAAAGAAAAAGATATACTACAGAAACAAACCCTCGATAATGAAGAAATGAATTTGACTATATCTTGTAATCCATTGGTTCGAATTACCACTCAAACTATCAAGATAGAAGGACATGTCAAGAAGAAAAGGTAATAGTGTTGATTGATTTGGGAAGTACCCATAATTTTATTCATTGTAAGATAACAAAGAAGTTGAATTTCTTCCTATATCCAACCACAGAGTTTCAAGTGATGGTTGCAAGTGGAGGAACCATAAATTGCTCTAGAAAGTGCCATAATATCAAGCTATCCATGGGAGAATATGTATTGAATAGCCCAATGCTTTCCAGTCCAATAGGTAGCGCTGAAGTTGTAGATATGGTTACATGTTGACTGGTTGAAAAGAGTATTGATGTTGCTAACTGTATGAGGGTTCTACAAGCTAAAAGGATATTTCAGAATAACTCTATTCAACTCCGTGTCTGATTCAGAAGTACAAGTTTTTACTATATTGATATTTGTACAGAGGTTTCTCTACAGAAAAGCACATATACGCATGGGTTTCCTTAAGTGAAGTAGTGTATACATGTTGGCATATGAATGGTCGGGGTTGCAATTGATTCTGTGTTTTGATGTTGTATTCTCAATTGAGTTCTATGTTCTAGTTACATTAATCTCATTGTTCTGTTTGAATTAGGTTGGTGTTTGCTTAAGCTGATCTACAAGTTGTGATGTATTAAAGAAGGTGGATCTAGTGTGAAAATTTAAGAAACATGGTCCACAGAGGTTGTTGAGGGTTGTATCCTTCAGTGAGGAAGTCAAGGCTTCATGATAGTAGTAGTTGGTAATCAAATTAGGGGGTTGGCACTCCCTTCCAGGAGAAACTAGAGAACAAGTGAAGGTTTTAGTTTTCAGTAGACGTACTCACATGAGTCTGCACCAGTGCAAGAATGTAAGAATTCTTTGATATTATAGGTTTTAAAACTGAGACAACAACATTGGTAGTTTTCTCCTACATTGGGTTTCCACCTTGATACTTTATTCTATTCTTACTACACCCTTGATACTTTATTCTATTCTTACTACACCTACTTATTGCTTATTAAATGCCTGATTAATCTCTTACATTCTAATTTAATTTCAACAAATAAAAATTTATGATAAATTTCTTGTAACATATGTTTATATATTTATATTTCTTGTAAGATATATTTATTGTGGATGAAAATATTTAAATTTTAAAAAAATTGAAAATTTGTATTCATACATGTATTTTACATTTAAACTTTCGATTTATAAATATATTTAGGTGCCTTATCTAATTTTATCTTGAGGTGCTTCACGAAGATTTGCACTAAACTTTGTTTTATCTATTGCTATAATTAAAACATACCTTAATATTTAGTATTCTAGGCTAAATAATAAAAGCAAAGAAATATATGGTTGTAAATATTTTTTAAGATTTTTTATACTCTCTAATTTTAACTAGAGCTACATGAAGATTCACACTAAACTTAATGTTCATCTAATACTATAATTAAAGCATACCCCAATATTTAACATTCTATGCTAAATAATAGCAGTGAAATATCATGGGGTGGAGTCTTATTTTAATAGTGTAAATATTTTCAATTTAGCATGTGTAATCTATAAATTATTGGAGTCTTATTTTGAAAATGTTTTAAATTTAGCAGGTTTAATTTAGAAATGAGAATTTTTGTTTTTTCAAGTACATGTTTGTGCCTATTTTTTTTTCCTAAATTTGAAATTTGAAATATGATTAAATATAACCTAGATAAATAAATAAACGGAGATGACAAATCATGGTAGAGGAAAGAGTGCATAGTTCTTTTAATGCACTGGTAAATTCTCTTCTGCTTCCATTTCTCTCCCACAATCTTGTTGATGTTATTTCTCATATCGGAGGAAGTGTGCTTAGCCCTAGAAGTTGAGGACAGTTATTTTTATTCCGATTATAGATTATTATATTTATGATTTAGAAAAGAAAAATTTGTGAAAGTTTCAGTCCACGTTTTTTTTTTCCTTATGTATCCCTATGCTTGTTTATTTTTTTCTCTTCATTCCCTGCCGTTTATGCCCGAGAAAAGAATGCCCGAGAAAAGGATGACCAATGACATGTAATCTTTATGTAAATGGCATATCATTATATTTGTGAGTTAGTGAATTTTTTTCCCAAAAAGGTGCCCTCAATGTAAAGCTGGCTATATTTCTGTGTTATAGGATGTTCCCGCTATTGCCGGTGATGCGAAAATAGTAAGCGGCACAAGATAAACACTACTATTCTGTTTGATAGATTGCCCCTTAATCTGCAACTGCTATTGCTGAAGGGGATGTCCCTTAAGGGACTGTCATATTACATATTATTATTATATTTATGAGTTACAATTTTTTTTGTTTTCCCCTCTTTGTTACAGGATGTTCTCGCTAGTGCAGGTGATGCATGCGAGAATAGTAAGCGGCACAGGATCAACATTACCATTCTGTTTGATAAATTGTCGTTGAACCTGCACCTGCTACCGCTGAAAGGGATGTCCCTTACGAATTGGCGAGGCCAAAAATGGTTTGCAAATATTTCCATTGATTGTTCTTGTTGGACGACAACAATGAATAGAAACAGTGTTTGCAACTATTTCCATTCATTGCTTTTATTTAATGAGAATAATAAATGAAAATAGTTGCAAACAAGTCTCAGCCTTGCCAATTCTTAGAGGGAGATCCCTTTAAGCAATAGCAGTTGCAGGTTAAGGGGAAATCTATCAAATAGAATAGTATTGTTGTTGATCTTTGTGGCCTACTATTCTCGCTTGTATGGGGGCACTAGTGGGAACATTACCTAACACAGAAATATAGCCAGCTTTACATGGAGGGGAATTTTTTGGCAAAAAAAATGTTACTCACAAAATATAATGATATGCAATCTTTATAAAGATGATAGGTTATTTCTCATTCTTTTCGCAGTCATAAAACGTAGAGAATAAAGAGAAAAAAATAAACAAACAAATATGTATATGAAAAACCATATCTAACTTTACTCTAGATCTACCAAGCAACGTAGAGGGATCAAATTTTAGTTGGCATATCCAAATATTTGATCTCTCTTAGTGCTTAGTAGATCCAGAGTAAAGGTGGATCTATGGTGGTTAATTCCTCCTTTATATAGGCTATATTACACGTGAATAACGTGGGTCAATACCATTGGTTCTCAATATGACGCGTAAATTCCATGTGCCATTTTTATTTTTATTAATATTAATATTAAAGTTAATATTTTTTTTGCATAATATTAATAATAAGGCACATGATATTTGGCTCATATGCTTCACGTAAAATACCTCTAGTCTATTTATATTTTTATTTATTTTACCATACTTTGAGAGTAAGTATAAGAAGAGGCTTTATTTATTTACCATACCTCGAATTTATTTATATTTATATTTATTTACAATACCCATATTTTGAGTGTTCATAATCTTTTTATATTTTAAATTTATATTGTGTTTATACATGATAATAATTAGATTGATTTGAGCCGATATTAGATTAAAAATGT
>APFE031486438.1:6614-35079 GCA_000404065.3 Pinus taeda
TGCTTCGTTCATCCAATCTGGTTGGATAATAACAATGGCGCACAACAATGCTTCCACATCCTCATCCTTTCTTGAGAGTGCATCTGCCACCACATTTTGCTTCCCTTTTTTGTAGATGATTTCAAAAGTCATAACCCAACATCTTTGTGACCCACTTTTGTTGCTCTTCAGAGGATCATCTTTGTTCTAAAAAGTATTTAAGGCTATCATGATCCGTTTTTACCTTGAAGTGTCTTCCCATTAGGTAGGGTCGCCATTTCTAAAGTGCATGGAGTATTGCCAACATTTCCTTCTCATAAATAGCTTTGTGTAAAAACTTTCCCTTGATTGGACGACTTTCAAAAGCAATGGGTCTTTCATCTTGCATTAAACCAACACCAATTCCATTTCCTGAAGCATCACATTCCACAATAAAGGTTTTTGTGAAGTCCGTTGTAGCTAAGACCGGTGCTTGGCACATTGCCTCTTTAAGATGTTCAAAGGCCTTTGTTGCTTCCAGAGTCCATGAAAATGCATCTTTCTTCAATAATGTTGTTAGAGCTGCTGCTATTCTCCCATAATTCTTAACAAACTTGCGATAATACCCTGTCAACCCGAGAAATCCTCGCAGATGCTTTATGGATGTGGGGATTTTCCATTCCTTAATGGATTTAATTTTGCTAGCGTCTACCTTAACTCCTTCATGAGATACAATATGACCCAAATATTCCACCTCCTGGACTCCAAAGAAACATTTGGATCTTTTTGCATATAATTGTTTCTCCTCCAATAGTTGTAGCACCCTGTCAACATGTTCAACATGATCCTTCCAAGACTTGCTGCAGATTAGTATATCATCAAAAAATACTAACACAAATTTTCTAAGGAATGGTTTGAAAATTGAATTCATCAAACTTTGAAATGTTGAAGGTGCATTGGTAAGGCCAAAAGGCATGACCAAAAATTCATAATGACCCTCATGAGTTCTAAATGTTGTTTTCGGAATGTCTTCAATATTCATTCTAATTTGATGATACCCTGAACGAAGATCCAACTTGGTGAAGTAATTGATCCATGCAATTCATCCAGTAATTCATCAATGACAGGAATGGGAAACTTATCTTTAATAGTGAGCTTGTTGAGCTCCCTATAATCCGGACACATGCACCATGATCCATCCTTCTTGTGCACCAATACTACTGGAGCAGAGAAAGAACTTTGACTTGGTTGAATTATACCAGCCTCTAGCATTTCTGCAACCATACATTCATTTCACTCTTTGGGCATAAGGATATCTGTACGGCCTGATGTTTGGAGGAACACTTCTTGGAATCAGATGAATAGCATGATCATGATCACAAATAGGTGGGAGACCTTTGTGAGTCTCAAATACCTTGGAATGATTGTCCAAGACCTTTTGGAGATATGGAAAAATAGATGATTCCAATGTGTAAACATCTAGCGAACATAATTGTGCAATTACACCTTTTCGTTCCTTTTTTAGAAGCTTTGTCATACCATTAGAGCAGATTATCTTTCTTGGTTTCCCTGCAATACACCGTAATTCAACTTTCTTTCCTTCCACATAAAATTTCATGAAAAGTTCTTGAAAATTAAAAGCTATTGTACCCAAATTTTGTAGCCATTGGACTCCTAATACAACATCAACACCTCCCATTGGAATGGAAAGCATTGGGCTAGTCAATACATATTTTCCCATCGATAGCTTGATATTATGGAACTTTCCAGAGCAATTTATTATTCCTCCATTTTCAACCATCACTTGACACTCTGGTGCTGGATATAAGAAGAAATTCAATTCTTTTGCTACCTTACAATGAATGAAATTGTGGGCACTTCCTGAATCAATCAACACTATTACCATTTTCTTCTTGATTTGTCTTTCTATCTTGATGGTTTGAGGAGTGTTAATTCCCGCCAATGCATTACAAGATATGGTCAAATTCATTTGTTCTTCATCTAGGCTTTGTTCCTAAAGTATATCCTCTTCTTTCGACCTTTCTTGCTCCTTTTCTTCTTCCTCTTCACAATCGATGTAGAATAATTTCTTCTCAGCACACTTATGACCTTTTGTGTATTTTCTATCACAACTGTAACAAAGCCCTTTTGCTCCTTTTTCTTCCAATTATTGTGGTGTCAACCTTATAGGTTGTGGAAGACTAGTGGCAACAACACTTTCGTCTTTATAGTTCTAAGTGGTATGCTTCCTGGTTGTCATAATTTTGCTTTCCATTTTTATTGCTAACCTGAATGCCTTCTCTAATGAATTAGGTTCCCAAAGGCGAACATTATGTTAGATATTATCCTTTAAAGACCCTATGAACACATCAATCCTATGCTCCTCTAGAATTTTTTATCCTTATGTTCAATTTTTGGAACTCCTCAATGTGCTTCATTATTGAACTCTTTTGTTTGAGACTTATCAATTGGCTAAAAAAAGTGTTGCTTTTAATATCCTCATAATGTGCTATCAATTCTTCCATAAAAATTGCCCAAGTGATAACTTTTTTACGAGAGCAAAGCCATTCATACCATACAAACTGATTTGGTTCCAAATATAAAGTTGCAATACGTACCTTTTGTATGTTTTGCACATTATTGAGATCAAAAAAATTGCTTCCATCTGTAATATCCATGTTGCGAGATCCTTGCCATCAAACTTCCTCATATCGATTTTGGAATATCGTGCTTCTTTGATCTAACATTAGAATCTATGAAATCATGATTAACATTTCCTTTGTTTGCATCATGAGTTTCCTTTACTCCCCTTTCACCATTAGTAAGTATTTCTTGTAGAAAATTTGTCAAATCTGCATTCAAATCTGCCATGTCTGTCTTCAACTCTGTCTTGAAATCTATCTTCAAATCATCCATCTTAGCTTCCATTCTTTTTATCTTAGATTCCACACCATTTGTCTTAGCTTCGGTTAGCTTTTGTGAGTGTGACATTTGTTGCACTTGTTCTTGTAATTTTGATATATCATGTAGCATTTCTTCCTCTTCTTCACGAGTCATGCTAGAGCTTTCAGTTTCCTTACTAGGTGTTTGCATATCAGTTAGAGATAATAATTTTGTACTATGCCCTTTGAATTCCATCAAAATAAATTTTCAAACCAATCTTAAGAAAACATTTAAAAGAATCTACACACCTTTCTTCACTTTGTAGGAGCTCGATATTGACTCTAATGTATCTCTGTACTTTCAGATCATCTAGTTTTGAAATTGAAAATTGCAGTAGCCCTTTGTGTCCTCTTTCCAATGTTACCAGTATGATCCAAATTGGATTCTCCAAGGAAGAGTTATGCAAAATATCCCGCAGTGACCTGATTATAGACTAGTTCAGTAGAGCGAACTTGTATGACATACCACAAGTCACTGTTTCAACCTTTGGCTCTAAAAAATATATAAAAGAATCTATAGTTCGTCCTCTTTCTGTACCTTCCTACGAAATTTCAATCAGATGCTCAGAGAGTAAGTGATGATGATTTCCCCAGGTCACTTGTTTGGAATGAAATTCAGGAGTCTGCAAGAAGAGCAACTTCCTCAGATCATATCTCCGCAAATATAGCGTGAACAACTCTAAAATTCAGACCCGAGATTCCATGCGATTTCTTCTCAAATGTTTTTTTTTTTTTTTATCTTCTGAAACATGATAGAAAAAACGTTATAGCGAAAATTCCACGATGACCTGTTTGGAGCAGCGAAACCCTAGAATCCAAAGCTCTGATACCAAATGTTATGAAACCAACTAGAGAAAAAGATAGAAAAGATAGATCAACACCTTAGAATTCAACCTCTTCGAGGGGGCAACCTCCTTTCTATATATAGGAGTATAAGGAGTCACAATATACATAGTCTTGAAAAACACATGTCAAGTCATTTGTAAATCAAATCTAGTTCAACTTATTTTGCATTATGATAGCAAATAAAATGAATTGACTTTAAAATAGTGGTGGGGGGCAACTCAGCTATCAAATCAATTTATGGTATAGGTAGTTGAACCCATATCAACGCACTACAATGAAAATACCCTCTAGCGGAGGTTTTTATGGAAGTCCTTATCCAAATAGCCCAAATATCCATTTGTAGTGGAGTTCACTAGTGGAGGTGGAAGAGTGGATATTCTAACAAATGTTTTTTGGATGGTTCTACAATATAAAGACACATTGGTGCTTTACTATCCATACAAGCACTGGTTCCACATAAAACATGGTGTACTATGGAAAATTTACTTTTAAAAGATAAAAAAACACAGTACAATAAATAACACAACACACTAGTGCTTGAATAATTGATAGCACTAAAAAAAAAGTTAACTTTTAAAAAAATCAGTGCAATATACACTAGTAGTGTTGATTCCATCATGTAGTAAAACTCCTCAGTGCATACCAAGAAGGGGTATCACTGTAGTTTTTAAATTTCAAAAAAATATGGTGTTATTTTCCAATGATGCATTGATGCTATAAATTTATTAAAATGCCTCAGGGCATCTTCTAAAGAGCACGACTAGGTGGCTTTTAATTATTTTTAAAAGAGTTGTTCTATATTCAAATGAAGTACAAGTACGATACTTTATTAGAGTGCCCCTAGGCATATTAACATAATTATTTCTATAGATTTTTTAATTTAAAAACAAAAAGCAGTGCTCTTGGATATCTTCCACACTAGTGTGGTTATAGTAGCGCATGAGGGGAGGGTAAAGTAAAAAAACATCCCTACAGTAAATTCAATTTTTATCACCTACAGTGCTAGAGAGTTCTAAAGCACCCATGCCACTCTTACCTCATTCAAGTTCCCTGACATTGGTGCTTATCTTTCTCGCCATCCTTTTATAACATTCTTAGTGCCTCACTTTCCATTCTTTTCAAACCACTGTGAAATTTGTTTTTCTCAATTACATGTCAACAATGCCTCCTTGACAAGAAAATTTCCAAATAATGTCTATGTTTCTATCTAATTTAAATTTTTAGCAAATTCAAATTGCAATTTAGGTTAAAAGTCCATCATTTAAAAAATAAAAATAAAAAATCTTGAATAGTACACTCGATATGTACAGCTCACACCGATAGTGGTGTACCCTTTAAATATAACGGTGCACTAGAGTTTAATTTGGTGTGTAAATGAAAATACACCAGGAAATCTATAAATTGTATGTCGGTACATATAATTTTTTGGTTATGCCTAGTGTGTTGATATTTAACAAATGCAATACAAAAATAATATTTAAAAATATAGCTATAGTTGGGTGTGTTCGATAACTTGAACATTCCATATGGGTGTGATAAGGTTATATGTGCATAAAAATGCATGTGTGATGCACCATGATGAAAATTTAAATATGTGAACCAACGGTGGTGTGCCATAAGTATGTGTGCACTAATGCTAGTGCAATTGTGTTTGACAGTGCACTCGAGACGATGCATGATTGTTTTTTGGGTACACCCATGATTTTTTTTTTAAATTGAAAGTTTTGCTTCCACATTTATAAATACATTTTTTATTTAATAAAAATAAATTCAATTTTATATATGAGGCTTATGTATTTGATATGTCAATCATCAATAGGAGCAGGAGAACATGAAATACCAATACAATGTGGTTCGACCATGGGTTGTGAGAGAGAGGGTGAGGGATTTATTCCCTCATCCTATTACTCCAACGAACCAAGCACTCTTAAGAATGTAGGAATCATAAATTACTATGAGGAGGTTACATCCATGAAGGCGTACTCTATGTTATTGGTTCATCTAATCTATTGATCAAGTGTGTAGGAGTAGGGTTTCCATGTCTATTCCAAGGCATGGTATAGGACCTTTGAGAAGGAGATATACTTTATCAATAGCCTATATAGGACAAGATAATTTTCCCATGTTCCTTTACGTCCCCCATAGGGTTATAGCAGATAGTCACCTTGCCTAATTTGACAGATATTTTGGTCCTCGTGCCTTCTTTCCAAGAAATTTTCATGTACATGGTGGGCATATACAAACTTATTATTTTGTTGTGCAAGAGGTTAGGTTCCTATTGTTATACATCACCACCATTGCACACATTAGTAGTGATGGGAATTCATTAGCCACCCTATTTTATATTATGTTGATTATTTCATTTAGGTGCGACGTTGTGTCAGATGGTCTGCCATTTTCTTTAGTTTTGTAGAACTTTAGATAGATGTCATGCTATGATACATGGGAGGACGAGGTTCTCTTTCACTTCAGAGCCTTTCAATTCTATTTTGTGAGAGGTTTCCAGAGATGAGGCCTACATTTGATCGTCACCCTCCTAGGTCAAAAACTGAGGTCTAGATGTGCATGTTGGGCAAGATGATTCCGAAGAGGAGCATGCGAGAGTAGTCAACCAATATTTCTCCCTAGGAACTGGCACTACTAGACAGTGAGTATGACCATGTCCTTTTCTCGTTGGCATTTCTATATGTAGGGATTAATTGGAGAAAGTGCCCCAGCATATATTTCTTTTTTAGTAGCTTGGGACGTACTCCAAGGCATAGAGTTCAGGGATTCGAGGGAAAAGTTCCACATGTAGGCTTGTGGGCTTGGAACCCAAGCATGGGGTTTTGCACCCATCATGATTTGGGCCAAAACCGTGAAGAAATTGAGCATGAGAAAATTTTAGGTGATAGAGCCTAGCGTTCCAATTCCAACACTCCAAATATCACTCAAATCAAAGCTCTAGAAACTAAGTTATGAATTTTTGAGGTTGAAAAACAATTATTGAAAGTTAATTCATATGGGCTTGAAGTGAATTCCTTGAAGGGATGTGTCTCTTCATTAATTCCTTAAGCCCTTCATTTAATGTATAAATAGAAGGTGGGGAGCCTTCATTTATTCATAAATTTGTGAAACACTTACCTCACAAAGAGCTTGTTGGAGAGGAAGATACCCCTTTTCTAGGCCGCACTAAGGAGGACATGACAAACAAATGTTGAAGGGTTGTTTTGAAGCCAATTCAGGAGCACTAAGTTGCTAGAGAGAGGGCCAAAGTGCCTTGTTGGAAGGTCATAGGAAGAAGGGTTTATTTGAGGGCTTGTTTGAGGTGGGACAATATGTAATAGAGGTTGTTGTAGGCTTGTTTAAATGTTCTCTAGGGTTTCAATGCAATAAGGGGAGGGAAGTATGTGTTAAGGGCTTGGAGCTACCAAAACGTTATAGCATTGAAGGAAAGCCTCTCACTGAAGGAAAACCACAGCCCTTAGGTTCAAATATGGGCAGAAGTAGAGGTTGGAAAAGGGACAATGATGATACTCAAGGTGACAACACTGAAGTAGACTTCAAACATTAAATAGACGTATGTGTTTTGGTGAATGTTTTTAGGTGTTGGATCATAATTTAGGATCACATTTTAGATGAACATACTTTGTATTTTTTTGGGAGCCGTTTGTTGTACTTTTCTTGGGCATGAAGGAAACCCAACTAGTAGCGGATCCCACTATGGAGTGATGTAGGTGTAATAGTGTGGAAAAATTTGAGGCAACCTATGGAAGCCAAGGAGGTACGAATGATGTGACATGTTAGAAGTCCTAACTAGTGGGTAGTTTCATAATGAATTTTGGAGCCTATATTGTACAATATCTCCTCTATTATAAAGAAAAGTGTGTATGTGGAGAAGTCTATGGGTAGTCATGTGTAAAGGTATCCTAGGTGTGCAGATGCCTTAGCTAGGTGCATATGCGACAACATGGAGTTGGTCACTCATGGACTATTGGAGGGAGCCTGAGAGTAGACCAATTGTGAACATGATTGGGAACTTATGGTCTCTTATAGGACAATGTGATAGTGTCAAAGTTGGAGCCCACTGCACAATACCTTGATGGACAAAGGTAGTTGCAAGAGAGGTAGTTGTTGAGCTCAAGGGCCTGATCAACTAGGAGAAGTTTTGGACCCCAAGACATTTGTATGGATAAGTACTTCTACAATAGATGATGGGTAGTCCTCGTAGCCAATGTTCATTGTGGGAGATGGAAATCTTGCAATGATAGTTGGAATTCCTCAGTGCCCTATTTTGGTCTTCATTGGAGCAGCTCAAGAAGACCATAGTGCGCATTGAAGTCCCTGACTAGATAAGGAGAAGCAATGTAAAGTTGAGAGTTGTTCACATTGAGCTATGAAGAACTCTACACGAGTCTCAATGTGTTGATGCACTGAAGGATGAACGATGAACCAGTAACTAGATTTGATAGCCGAGATTTAGTGGACAGATGGACTTACATCATTGATAGAGGCAAGAGCAACAAATGAGGAGCCGAAGAATGAGGAAGGTACAGGGTACAACCAAGAGGAGTTGAGAGAATCCACTTAATCAGCCATATGGTCAAAGTAACTTGTTGAGGGTAGATTGGTTGTTAATGGATTAACATGAAGCCCTAGTTTGTATCTTCAACTAGCAGATGAATGAGGGCCACTATCCCTGGTATGCTAGCCCTAAAGTGTTGTATTATATGTTGTTTAATATAAGGATGTTTGGTTGAAGAATTTTAAAAGTTGTCTATATTATGTGCATGTGTGATTTATTTCTATTTAGATTCTGTTGCACAAAGCAGTAGTGTTGAGATTCATGGTTTGGTAGCATCATAAATTTTAAGACTCTATTCTAGACCCAAGATCATGGAAATTCAACATGGTATCAAAAGTGTATTTGAGCTAGTTTGGAGACAATGAATTAGAGTGTGCACAACAAAGCAACTCCGAGGGAGTTATGGGTGTCTAGATCATGAAGGAGAGGGGTCAACTGAGTATATGGAGATATGGTCTTGACAAGTTACATAGTGAGATGGGATGGGAGTTCTGGTCAAATGTGGGTGAGCTTAGTGAACAACGGTTTATTGTAGGGAACATTCTTGATCACGCGCTTCTGTTGATTTTTCATGGATGGTTGGGATAGATCGAGGGTTTCTTTGGCTTGGACAAGATCACGTTAATGAAAATGGCTTTATGTGATGGACTAGAGGTTGGCAGGATAAAGTATTAATTGAATCATGATGTTGCACATTTGAGATTGGTGGGATTTTCATGAGTACTATTTCATCTAGGAGCATGAGTGCTTTCTGAATTGAGCCAATGGAGATTGTCTAGGATAAGAGAGAATCTAGCCTCAAAGGGAGCCTTTTTGAATTGAGCCAGTGGAGATTGTCTAGGGTAAGAGAGAATCTAGCCTCAAAGGGAGCATCCTGATGGAGGTTAGGGATCTTCATGTTCAAATATGATGAGGTAGAGGCACTACCAAGATTGTCTGATTCATTCTACAGGGTATGTTGTAGTGATGGATGCCAGGTGGGCTAGCTTTGTCAAAGATGATGATGGTTACTTCCTAGTCTTGGAAGTACCTCCCTCACTAGGAGGGAGAATTGATTTGTTCATAGCATGGAAGGTACTCCAAGTGCTAGAGTTCAGGGATTGGAGGGAAAAGTGCCACAAGTAGGCTTTTGGGCTTGGAACCTAAGCATGGGATTTTTCACCCATAGGGATTTGGGCTAAAAAAATGAAAAATTTGAGCATGTGAAAATTGGAGGTGATAGAGCTTGGTGTGATAATTCCAACACTCCAAAGATCACTCGAATTGGAGCTCTAGGGATGAAGTTATGAAATTTGAAGTTGGAAAATAATTATGGACAGTCAAGTCATGTGGGCTTGAAGTGAATTCATCTAAGAGACATATCACTTCATAAATTCATGGAGCCCTTCATTTAGTGTATAAATAGAAGGTGGAGAGCATTCATTTATTCATCCATTTGTGTATCACTTACCTCACAAAGAGCTCATTGGAGAGGAAAATACATATGTTCTAGGCCTCAATAAGGAGGAAATGACCAACGAAGGTTGAATGGTTGTTTTGAATCTCAAGATCAGTGAGTTTCGCGATAGAGGGCCAAAGTACCTTGTTGGAAGGCCGCAGGAAGAGGGGGTTATTTGAGGGCTTGTTTTAGGTGGGACAATCATCCAAAGAGGTTACCACAAGCCTGCTTGAAGGTGTTGTAGGGTGCCACTGCAATAAAGGAAGGGAAGTTTCTATTAAAGGCTTGAAGGTGCCCAAAAGTCGTACCATGGAGGGAAAACCTCTCACTGGAGGAAATCTACAGTCCTTGGGTACAAATCCGAGCAAAAGTAAAGGCTGCAAAAGGGACTGTGATGATGCCCTAGGTCGTAAAAGTTGAGTAGACTTCAAATAGTGGAAAGAGGTATGTATTTTGGTCAATGTTTGTAGGCATAGGATCCTAATTTAGGATCATTTTGGATAAGTTTACATTACAGGCTGTTGGGGACCATTTGTTGGAGTTGTTCTGGGCATTGAGGAACTCTAACTAGGAGTAGATCCCATTATGGAGTGATGAAAGTGTCCTAGTGTGGACATATTTGTTGCATCTTGTGGATGGCAATGAGGTAGGGCTGACATGAAATGTCAGAAGACCTAACCAATGGGTAGTTTCATAGTGGTTTTTGGAGCCTAGGTTTTTGCAATAGCTCCTCTACAACAAAGAAAAGGGTAGATGTGGAGAAGTCTGTGGGAAGCCGTGTGTAAGGGTCTCCTAGGTGTGGGGATGCCCTAGATAGGTGAATTTGCTACATCATGGACTTGCTTACTCATGGAATATTGGAGGGAAGAAAGAGAGTAGACCAAGTGTGACTGTAAATAGGCAATTATGCTCTTCTGGAGGATAACGTGATAGTGTCCAAGTTGGAGCCCGATGAGAAACACCTTCATGCAAAAAGGTAGTTGTAAGAAGGTAGTTGTTGAGATTAAGGGTTTGACCAACTAGGAGCACTTGTGGAGATCGAGACTTGTTGTGGAGAAAAAATTCTATAGCATATGATGGGTAGTCCTCATAGCTCATGTTACTTATGGGAGATGGACATTTTGTAGTGATAGGTGGTAGCCCTCAGTTCCCTATGTTAGTCTTCATTGCAGAATCAAAGGAGGAACATAGTGGGCTGAAGTCCCTGGATAGCTGAGGAAAAGTAGTGGGCAGTTGATAGTTGTTCACAAGTGGAGTTGTGAACAATTCGATAAGAGTCTCGATGTGTTGATCCATTGATGGATGAATGATCAACTAGTGGGAATATTGGATATCCAATATTCAGTTGCTAGATGGACTTGGAGAATTGATAGAGGCAAGAGATACAGATTGAGAGCATAACGACCATGCAGGTATAAGGTACGACCGAGAGGAGCTGAGGTAGTTGACTTCATTATCTAGATGACCATAGTATCTTGTTCAGGGTAGATTGGTTGTCGATGGGATGACACCAAGCCCCAATTTATATCTTATATACTAGTGGATGTAGAAGGGCCATTATACCTGACATGGGTGCCATAGATTGTTGTATTATATGTTTTTTAATATAATGAAGTTTGGTTGAAAATTCTAAAAATTTGTCTATATTTTATCCATGTGTGATTTAATGCTATTTATATTTCGTTGTGTAAAGTAGTATCTTTGAGATTCTTAGTTTGGTACCTTTATATATTTTAAGATTCTATCCTAGACCAAAGATCATGGAAGTTCAACAACATCCTCTTCACATCAAGTGGGCCTCGAAACGATAGAGGTAATATTAGTGTTTTCTTTAAATTAATCTAGTTTCATTTTAGTGTTTTAATTAATTAAAATAATTTGTATTGTATTATGTTCTTTAACTTGTTTTATTAAATTATTTTAAAAAATTGTTTAATTATTCTTGTGTACTATATATTTTGTATACATTGACACATTCGATTGGGGCATGCCTCCTCATCCACTAGATGGAGGATATGAGGAGATGGCAAAGGCCCAAGAGTGTCAGGCACATCCTCAAGGGGTGATGGGCATCTGAGGCCATAGGGCTGGTTTATGATTTTGGATTGATGACTACACCATATTGGCCATAATTTTTATTGGGAGGTATTCCCCCCTATGAGGGCTCTAGAAATCATCCCAGGTCCTAGGTTTGTGGATCTCTACAGGGACTATCAATGGGCATGAAATATCTTATGCCTTATATCATTAAATCTAGTAGGCTAATGACAGTGATGCGAGATGCAAAGCACGCATCATTAGATACACCATATGAGGGTGGTCATACTTATGATGAGAGTGTTAATCATGATCATGATGGTGAGAGTGGTGATCATAATATTGATGATGAGTGTGGTGATAATGATGCTTTTAGTAGTACTATCCCATCTAATCATGGCCATTAGTTGATCAGTGATACTTCTAGTAGTACACATCATCCTTAGTCACCTAATGGTGAAATGCTAGAGCTAGAGGATGTGCCTAATGTTTCTGGTTATAGATGTTAGAAAATTATATATTACAGATCAATGGAACACATAGAATATTGCAGAAATATAAACACAGAAAACGCATAAAACCAAAGAGACACAGATATATGTGGTGTTAGCCTCCTATACCAATAGGTTTCATCTTTCATGATTGTCTTGATCGAACTATGGAATATGTTCAAACCTTCTTTCTTGAGCAAAGGTGTTCCATATTCTTGAAAAACCAAAAAATAAAAAAGTTAAAAAATGTAAAGAGGGTATACCCTAAAAGAAAAATCAAAGGGTAAGAAAAATAAAGTGGTCAAAAAGAAATGAAAGAAATGAACCCCAAGCAAAAATAGACCAAGGAAAGTGTGCAAATTCAAATTCCACTACTACTTCATTTTTGTAAAAAAACAATTGTGTGCAGCTTGTCCAACCTTTGCCACAATTCATGAATAAGTCAAATTGTTTAAACTTGGCTTACTCATATTTCAATTTCATGTTATAGATTAGAGAATAAATATCTGACCAAACAGTTTAATCTTGGCAGATAAGTAGATAGTTAGAGTTAATAAAAGGTGCTCAACAGTTTAATCTGAGCCCTTGGATGTAATAAGGGTAGAATTAGATAGATTTTCCTTGTGAAAATAAAAATGTTGATGAGGGTTCGCAAGTCTAAATGCACCCTAATAAAGAAGAGAAAATGGTGGTATTAAGTAGATAGGGTAGGTAGATGGTGCTGCAAAGTGTTATCTGATGAATGATGCTGCTACATGTTTTTGATCCTTTACTTTCATCACAAGTACTAAAGCAGGAAATACACTGGAAAATCACAGCAAGCAAAGTCAAACTCATTAACCTCCCTCATCACTTTCCCCTCAAAAAGTTTTACTAATTTCCCCCAAAGTACTAAGGTATTTGGAGATCAAAGGGGCTCAAGGCATTTCCTTGACCTCTGGAGGGACCGGACCCTCGGCCTAATGATCAAAAAGACCTAAGTACTTAAGATAATCCATCATTATAATCTTCCATCTTTAACTTTGTCCTAAGTAAAATCCTATTTTACTTAGGAAACTCATGCAAAATTCCATAAAAATCCCTCAAGATAACTTGCTATTCTAATTTTAAGTGTTGAAGATAAAATATTGCAATTTACTTCAGAAGTTATCACTTTCTTAGATGTGCAAAAATATTTTGAGTTTCCTTGTCCTTTGCCATATTTTACATTTAACTCTATTATACTAAATCCCTAGTAAAATACCTTATCGTAAGTATATAACTCCCTTTTTATAAATATCCCAAAAAACCCTCTATTATAAAGTTTAACCAAAGTATTTATATCCCCGCACATTTAAAATAATAACCCACTATACGCCCTTTGGTTAAAATTATCATTATATTATAATCCCGTTATGGTAATTAAATAATATTTGTTTGTTACCATATAAATAAAAAATATATATACAAAAACTTTAAACATGCCATATGTATGTTTAAATACAAAAATATGAATAAAACTTCCGAAAAGTTTTGTGCCACCGTGGTTTGTCCACTTGGCAATCCACTTAACCAAACCCCGCCGCAACCCATTTCTTTACGCATACGGGATTAATTAGTCATCAGGACTAATTAATAACCTTTTCCGCCTATTAGATATCGCCAGGGTGATCAGATTAAACCTTAAAATGTTTTAAAGCTCAACGGGCCCACATATGAAACCTCCATTTTGAATCCACAAGAACCAAAATGGAGGTGTCGGCAGCTCTGAATATTACTCCACTGAATGCTCCTCACCGTGAATTGAAATATTTACCTTTGATAGATGAAGATTTCCAAATTAAAGACCTGCATTTTGATGAAATTCCCCTATTGAGCTATTATCGCTACAAAGATGAATACTCAAAGGGGCACGATCTTATAGGGTTGTGGGAATCCAATCTCCCAAGGTATCTCATTCCTTCAGTCATTTATTTCCCAGAAATCATCCATTACTGCCATTATAACTATGATCTGACTCAAAGAGCTGTAATATCCCATGACCAGAGTGTTCTTTTCCCCATTACTCCCCAAGCTATCAATGTGATGCTCCATTTTGAACCTGGTCAAAACCTCACTCCCTTGTCCATTGGGGAATTGCTTGAAAAATCTACTCAGTTGTCCCCTGAAGAGGTAATCAAAAGATCACATCCTTGGATAAAAAGTCTTAATACTAGTCATAAGATTTATTTTCTCCAAGATTGTTATCAAATCTATTCAAACAGAGGTTAGAAATCATAACAGCTAAAGAGTATCAGTGGTTAAAGAGTATCAATGGTTAAAGTGTATCAGGTAAAAGTCAGTGAAAGTTAAAACGAAGTTACAAAGCAGTCAAAGGTAAACAGTAAAAGTAAATACAGAAGGCAGTAAAATGGTAAAAAGAGATGATAATACTTTCAGCAATATTGAGGTTTGTCTAAAGTGAAAGTAAAACGGTCAAAAGAGCAAGTAAAAAAATGAAAAAACATAACAAGAAGGAACATTTTTGCAGAAATTGCATATTTTAGTCATAGTTTTGCAGAAAATATTGTGATCAATCCAAGATGAATTTTACAAAAATGAAGGACATTTATGTTCTTAAGAGGTCCATCTACAAAAACCTCTCTCACGTTTTTAACAGCCATTATGGTTTTGGAAATATTAAACAATGTTGGAAAGCACTTTTTGCAGAACATTTCACTTTAAGTCATCATTTTGCAGAGAGTATTTTGGCCAATCCAAAATACTTCATATAAAACTGAAGGAGGTTTTGGTTCCTAATATACCCATCTACAAAAAATTATCTCTGTTTTTTCACAGTGATTTTATAATGAGAGATACATGCGCATCTTTACAGGCCATTTTTCAAACTCTGTAAAACTCTATTTTACACATATTTTTTACAGAGACTATTATGCATAGCTGGAGAGGACTTTTGGGAAAATGAAAGACGTTTATCTCACCAACGTATTGATTTACAATAACCTCTTTCAATTTTTACATATCTATTATGGATTGAGAAATAAAAAAATATCATTGGACCCCAAGTTTGCAGAATTGTTGGAGCAGATTGCACAAAGAAAGGAAACAGTTAGTGACTTAGATGCCTCATCATCAACTAAGAGTTGGATCAAATTCGAATTCTTCTCTTTGTCATCACCTATCCATACAAAGTAGTGCCAAATAGATGCATTAGTTTGAGTGTCCTTTAATTAAGTTCTATTTATGTAAATAGTTGGAGAGATTTGTGAACCAATTTTGATATTTGTTTCAAGATATTTTAGTTTAGAATTGGTATAAATAATCCACTCTTGGAAGCATTGGGTGGGATTCCATTACTTGGCTGTAACATTGAAACTTCAGAATAAAAGCGCTTGGATAAATTTTTCGTGGCTTGGCTGGATGAGGATTTAAAGCACAGGACTTGTTGCAGGATTCATGTGTTGGACAACAGTTCAATAAGTGTTTCTACCCTTTCTCCGAAATTTTATATCAGTCTATAATATCATCATATCCATTTATGAATAATTCGCATAAGGGATTGGAACAAAATTCGCTTAATTGTGTTCTGTTTTTATATGATATTATTCTTGATTTTTTCTTCCAAATTAGTTATAAGCATGAATTCTTAAATGCTCTTACTTTATTAATATTAAACACATAATACCACCATATCCATTCGTGAATAATTTGCATAAGAGATTGAAACATAATTTGCTTAATTGTACTCTGTTTCCAAATGTTATTATTTTTGATGTTTTCCTCTAAATTAGTTATAAGCATGAATTCTTAAATGCTCTGCTTACTAATTAAACATGTTGGTACTAAACAAAGATTTCTTCATTGCTCTTTGTTTGTAGTCATTTCTTTCTTCTTGTGGCATGGTGAAAGACTCTTAGTTCCTTCTCCCTTCAAATTAATCCCATCCATTCAAATTTAAAGGATTTCTCTGTAGCTATCTTGCCTAATACCATCTTTGCTGAAATAGAATCAAGTAAGCATCCTTTGACTCCATAGCCCAATGAACAAAGCTCTAAATCTGCCCTTAGTTGTGGATTCCACATTTTCCCAAACAAATCGAATCTATAATAGCCTAAAACTTCAAGAACAAGATAAATCATAAAGAGAGAGCCTCTCTGGATGTAGATTGGCTAGATTCTGCATCTAAAAGGTTGGTTTGTGGTTACCTCGGGTATACTTTCCTCTTACACAACTTCTAGGAAAACTTGAGTGATAACATGTGGTTCACCCAGTTTGGGCTACGTCCACCCCAAATATCCAATCTTTCCTTTCTATTATCCAACAAAATGAATAGACACAACCTATAGTAGATCTACTGTAATATCCTTTGTTTTCTCCCACAGTCTCACCTCTTCGTTTCACACTCGGAGAATACACATATATTACACAACCTTAATACAATACCCTCATACAAAGAGAGGGGTTACCTTCTAGGGAAAAAAACCCTAAACTAAGCAGAAGTTCTACTGTGAGATCATCTGCCTAATGAACAACATAGATTGACTAGAAATTACTATACTTTTACAAGGCAATTTTACATATGATTTTAGTTTGATGGGCACTGCCCACGAAACCCCAGCCAGGGGACCACTAGCCCCCGAACCCCCTAGCCGGGGGGGATCGACCCCCCCAAACCCTCATGGGGGGGGGACATGTCCCCTGCACACCCCCCCGCATGGAGGGGTGTACACACTTCCTGGGATATGCATCCAGCTGAAACAAAAAACTCTAAACAATCATGCTCCACACTCTATAATCTCCCACTTGGAGAATGATTGTAGAAACTCCATCACTGCTTCATTTGATGGACAATAACTCCTCTTTGGACCTAGTTGTTTCTCATCTTCATCGACATCCTTGAACACCAATTGAAACTAAGCATATTCTCAGTTTCTCACTAGTTACAACTTTTGTTAGCATATCTAAAGGGTTCTTGCTAGTGTGTATCTTTTCCAGCTTCAACTCTCCATCTTCCAACATTGATCGTATGAAATGGTACTTGAGCTATATGTGTTTAGTCTTGGAATGAGATGCTGAGTTATTTGCAAGATGAATGGCACTTTGGAAATCATTGTATAACGTGGCCATATCATGCTCCTTACCCAATGCACCCATAAACCTTTGTAACCAAATCATTTCTTTACTAGCCTCTGTAGTAGCAACGTACTTTCATTTTGTTGTTGAAAGTGCAACAATGCTAGATTTTTGAAACCCAACTGATAGTTGTTCCACCTAGAGTAAATACATATCCTGTAGTGCTCCTCCTATTATCTTTGTCACCTGCCATATCTGCATCAACATATCCCTGTAGAGAAATATTTGAACCACCAAAGCATAATGCTCGATTTGTGGTACCTTTCAAATATTTGAGAGTCCATTTCACTTCCATCCAATGTTCCTTTCCTGGATTTTTCATGTACCTACTTACAACTCCCACTGCATGTGAAATATCAGGCCTTGTGCAAACCATTACATACATTAAGCTTCCAATTGTTGATGCATATGGAACTTTAGACATATAATCCATGTCTTCTTGGGTCTTTGGGCACATTTCCTTACTAAGTTTGAAATGGCTATAAAAATGTGTATTTCCTAGTTTTGCATTGTGCATATTAAATCTTTCAACACCTTTTGTATGTACTCATTCTGAGACAACATTAATTTGCGATTTTTCCTGTCTCTAGTTATTCTCATACCAAGGATTTGTTTTCCAGCTCCCAAATCCTGCATTACAAATGAATTTGCCAATTTTATTTTGAGAACATTTATTTCCTTCAAGTTAGACCCTCCAACACGCATGTCATCTACATACAATGATAATATAATATAGCTGCCATAACTTTGCTTTTTCAGATAAACACAATGACAAAAGTGACATCTAGTATAACCTTGTTCAAACATAAACTTGCCAAATTTTAGATACCACTACCTTGGAGCCTGTTTTAAGCCATATAAGCTCTTCTTCAACCTGTACACTAGTTTCTCCTTCCATTTTACCTCATATCCTTGTGGCTGTTCCATACATATCTCTTCCTCCAAGACCCCATGGAGAAACGTTGTCTTTACATCTAACTACTTAAGATGCAAATCTTCAACTGCTACTACACTTAGAATAGTTCTTATTGAAGTCATTTTAACAACAGGAGAAAATATTTCTCCAAAATCAATACCTTTGTTCTGTGCAAACCCCTTCACCACAAGTCTAGCTTTGTACCTTTGTTTTCCTCCATCTTCTTACTTCAACCTGTAAATCCATTTATTCTACAATGTAGTTTAACCTGCAGGCAACCTGACTAAGTCCCAAGTCTGCTTATGCATTAAGGAGTCCATCTCTTCTTCCATGGCTAGCTCCCACTTCTTCCTGCTTTCAACCTGCATTGCTTCTTCATAACATTCGGGTTCACCAGAATCAACCAACAATAAATAATATAATGAAGGAGAGTATCATTCAGGGGGTATACTTATTCTCGTAGATCTTCTAACACCACTTTCAAGTGTTTGGGATGCCTGTTGCTATTGTGGTGGTTGCTTTTGTTGTGGTTGTTGATTATTATTATTTTCAAGCACCTTTACTTTTTCAGTGATCTCATCAAGGATTGTGTATTCCTTATTTTCTTTTTCATGTTTCTTTTCCTACAACCGATTCTTATACAAGACATTTTCATTGAATATTACATATCTACTCCTAATGATTTTGTGATTTTCATAATCATATAAGCGATAACCAAAATCATTAACACCATATCCAATAAAGGTACATTTCTTCGATTTTGCCTCAAGCTTTATTCTATTTTCTTTATTAATATGGACAAAGGCTTCACAACCAAAAGGCTTTAAAAAAGAGTAGTTTACCTTTTTACCTATCCATGCTTCCTCTGGAACACCACCATCCAAGGAACTTGAAGGCCCTCTACTTATTAGATAAACAACCATATCTACAGCATATGCCCAAAATTGTAAAGGCAATCCTGCATGCAATCTCATGCACCTTGCACACTCCATAATTGTTTTGTTCATCCTTTCTGACACACCATTTTATTGTGGTGTTCTTGGAACTATCTTCTCTCTACGAATTCCATGCTCTAAACAGTACCTATCAAACTATTTGTTGTAATATTCACCTCCATTGTCTGATATGAGACACTTCAATTTCTTTCCTATCTCAATCTCAACCAAAGCTTTCCATTTCTTGAAAGTATCAAATACATCAAATTTATTCCAAATACAATAAATCCAATTTTTTCTAGTTGCATCATCAACAAAAGTAACATAATAAAAAGAGCCACCAAGAGATGATACTTGAGCTGGTCCCCATACATATGTATGCACAAGCTCTAATTTTTCGCTCTTCTTTTCTTTCCCAACTGTAAGAAATTTGACTCTCTTCTTTTTTCCATAAAAGAAATTCTCACAGAAGTCCAAATCAACATTCTTCAAACCTAGCAATAGATTCCTTGAGTGAAGAATCTTCATCCCCATTTCACTCATGTGTCCAAGCCTATGATGTCATAATGTTGCATCTGCTCCTTTGGAAGTTAAAGCATTAACAGAGTTAGAAATACCATTGCATAAATACAATGTACCAACCTTTTCACCATTTTCTATTACCAGGACCCCTTTCGTGACCTTCTAAGCTTTATCTGTGATAGTTTTCACACAACCTTCATTGCCTAACTTCCTTATTGAAATTAGATTTTTCTTCAAATCTGGAACATGCCTTACCTCCTTTAGTATCCATTGGTTTCCATTCTACTATTTTACAAGAACCTTACCCATTCCAACAATTTTACAGGGTTTATCATCACCCAAATAGACGTGCTCAAAATATCCTTGAACATAGTCATGGAAATACTTCTTATCAGGTGTGGCATGGAATGAGGACCCTGAATCTACCACTCAAGAATCAGTAATATTTTTGAAAGAAAGAATCAAAGCATCTTGTGACAGCTCACCTGTCACATTTACTTCATGACTTTTTTCTTGTTGTGCATCTCCTTCTTTTCCCTTCCGAGATCTACAGTCTTCCTTTAGGTGTCCTTTCTTTCTGCGTTTCTAGTAGACTATCCCTGATCTGGACTTGGATCTACCTTTCCTTGATTTACTGTGATATCCTGAGCTCTTTCTTCTTTCCATTTTTCTTCCCATAGAATCTGCACTCAAAGCATTACTCGATGTCTCACCAAAGCTTTTCTATCACATTTCCTTGCTAAGGATAGCACCGAAAACATTATCAAACTTTAAAGTACTAGATCCAAAAGTAGAGTTACTAATGGCCATTACTAAACCATTCCAACTTTCTAGCAATGAGCACAAGAATAACATAGCTCTAACCTCATCATCAAAGTTTACCCCTATAGAACTTAACTGACTTGTAACAATATGAAAATCATTTAAATGGACTACAACAGATCCACCTTTTGACATCTTCGTACTAAATAACTGTTTCATAAGAAATACCTTATTTGAGGCTGAGGGTTTTCATATAGTTTCACCAACGCCTTAATCAAACCCTCTGTCATTGTTTCCATCGAAATTTTGAAGGTGACCAATGTTGCGAGGCACAATCATACTGTTTCGAGTTCGTTTCTATCGAAAGGGTTCCATTCTTCATCTATCATACTCGTCGGCATCTTTGTTTTTCTACCCAATGGTAGGTACATATATTTTTGATACAGATAATCTTCCATCCGCATCTTCCACAGTGAGAAGTTTTCGCTGTTAAATTTCTCAACCCTAAACTTACCATCTTCTGCCATTGCTCCCACTCAAACTAAGAACCCTTCTTTCCTGCGAGTTTATTAGCCAAATAGACCTTCGTCTCTGATACCAGTCGTTAAAAAAATATATATTACAAAGCAATGGAACACATAGAATATTGCATAAATATAAACACAGAAAATGTGTAAAACCAGAGAGACGTAGATATACGTAGCTCACCCAGTTTGGGATACGTCCACCTCGAACAGCCAGTCATTCCTTTCTATTATCCAACAAAATGAAGAGACACAACCTATAGTAGATCCGCTCTAATATCCTCTATTTTCTCTCATAGTCTCACCTCTCTGTTTCTCGCTCGGAGAATACACATCTATTACATAGCCTCAATACAATGACCTCATACAAAGAGAGGGGTTGCCTTCTAGGGAAAAAAACCATAAACTAAACATAAGTTCTACCGTTAGATCATCTCCCTAATGAGCGACCCAGATTGACTAGAAATTACTATATTTTTACAAGGAAATTTCACATATGTTTTTAGCTTCAGGGGTGTTGCCCCAGAAACCCCCAACAGGGGGACCGCTAGCCCCTGAACCCCCCAGCCAGGGGGGGATCAGCCCCCGCAAACCCTTGTGGAGGGGAAAATTCCTCCTAGCACCCCTCTACATGGAGGGGTGTACAAACTTCCTGGGGTATACATCAGGCTGAAATAGAGACCTCTAAATAATCATGCTCCACACCCAACAACAGAGAAATCCAACCACCTCCTCCTCCACCTCAAAGTTTGAGAGAAATTGAGGCAGTAGTTTACCATCCATTGTCTTCTAATACAGACCAGCCACCTTGTCCTCCACCTCAAAGTTTGACATACATTGAGGAAGTAGTTTCCCATCCATTTCCTTCTACTCTAGATTGAGCTAGCACTACTACATTTCTTATACCAGATATTCAATTGAAATTATTTGACTTTATGTAGCTATTTGACTTTTTTTTGTATGTATATATCATTTATTTTTTCATGTTTATGTACTTAATTTATATGTTTTTTTATGTGCATATTGTTATGTCATGTTAGATATGTTCATTTAATTTTCTTGCACGTATATGTGTATGTGATAGTAGTTGTTGGACATGATATGTTTATTGATTTGAAAATGTGTGTAGTGATGATGTTAGATTACAATACTTGTGTTTTGTTAGATATGATTATGATGATGATTCCTTGTTATATTATTATACTTTTGTGCTCCCTAATGATGTTTATATGTCCTAGAGGTGTATATAATTAGATGATGGTAGTGAATTTGTATGTGTATCTTAGATGATGTTTATGTTTGTTAGACAATTATCATCATAACGTTCATTTTTATGAAATAATATGTATTATAGATTATGTACTAGTGAACTTATATCAAACTTTTACATATGAAATTACATGGAAAACGACTTATGTTTAAAAAAAATGCAAAGATATTTTTATCAATTACGAAGTTTAGTATAGTTGAAACTATGATTATAAAATTACAATTAATAATTTTCTATTTGTTATATAGTTCATTCATATTCATTCTAACTTAATTAATAAAATATTTCAATACTCACAAGGAAAAAATAATTTAGTTAGTTCTTAATAAGAAAAAATGTGTAACTCATTCAAATTTTAATATAAAATATCTAATAATAATAAATTATTCAAAAATATAATTTAACCAATATTAAAGTTAAAAAATTAAGTCAGAAACTTTATAATTAACTTAGATATAAGTAACTTAAAAATATATATTTTTATAAAAATTTAAATTATTACTAAAGTTTTGAGATTCTTAAGCGATTTAAATTTAATATTTATAGAAATTCTTACAATTTAAGTTAGAAATTTCTCTCTCTAAAGATGAGGATAAAGAAATGTAAAACACGGCTTGTGAAGTTACTTGTAGTTGAGTATTTTCTCTATTGGAAGTTATCTGTTAAAGAAGCAAGTGAATTTTTTTCTAGTAATAAAGATATAACGTTTTGGTGCTATTTTGGTTCTTTATTTGCTATTGCACTAATTTTTTTTTTTTTAAATATGAAATATGACTTAAATAATACAAAAATCACACTATATAAGATATAAACTTTCGACAAATAATAAATTTCATTATTTCTTAATGAACAACTAAAGATATATTAATTTTTCCACACACTTATCGAGAGATAGTCACTAAAATTCACGGTTTTACATTTATTCTACTTAATATTACATCATGTTTACAATGATAAAAACATGTCTACCTTAATACTTATAAATACATAAAAATAGATATTTACATTACATATTCTAAAGAGGAAAGAAAAATGCATCAATAATTCTATTTAAAAGTCAAACTAATGCCTCTTAATCCCCATAAAATTATTTATCATGTAATTCTTAGCCGTAAAATATGTATTAATTCAACCTTTATTTATAATTACCATTGAAAAGAAAAATCAAAGTTGTTCCAATATCCATGAGGTAAAAATTAAAACCTCTCATGTATCCATGTAAGCCCATGTGTTTTTCTTATGGTCCATAAAAATATGTAGTCAACATTTTATACATACAGAAGATGTCCTTTTAGTTTACATAATGTTGCAAGAACTATAATTTAAATATAGTAAACACGACTTTATCTCTTATGTAAGGAATTTAATCTTACATATTAATACACATTTTTTTCATTATTAAAGTCGTCATAGAGTTATCACTACATGATTTATAATGATTTAGAACTAAACAAGAACAAAGACATGTGAACTCATTAATAAACCAATAATTATCTAGATCAAGACTAAATCTTCAATTTTGTTTGTAAATTCACTATTTTCTCATTTTGGTTATATTATTATCATTTTTCTATTTGAGAAGGATTTTGACCTTGAATCCTTATTATCATATATATTATAGGAAATTCAAAATACTTAGTTTTAAGTATAAACATGTTTCCACCACAAAAAATTGTGTAAAAACGTTTTTTGAATCTTACTAATTATCTAAAATGCCAAAAAGATAAATAAAAAAACAAAACATACAAGAATAGTATAAATTATGAAATAACACAAGTACATATCACTCTTTGTTGTCATCACTCTAATTATCTTCCTCTCTTGGCATGATAACATAGTCGTTCTCAAAAATATGTTTTCATATACGGACGCATCTTAATATGAACCACGAATCCCTATCCAACATATCTGGGTAAAAAAAACACCTCGTTGCATTGTTTTGGGAAAAAAATAAGGCTCCGTAGCTTCATGTCACATTTTATACAGTTTATAGATATCATCCAAATATCATGATCTTCCTTTACATTATTTTGATCAAAGGTATCCCACCACTTGCACCTAAAAGGAACACATTTGAACGAAGAGAAGTCCACTTCAATGATCTCTTGTATCTTTCCATTGTAACCTAACGTCCTTTGCATTAGGTTTTGATCACAGTGGCTAGCATGACTAGATTGGTCGAACATGACTTCCACTCCGTCATCTTCTTTCATGCATCGATCATCAACATGCTTTGTGCAAAAATGATGTGCACGTACCCACATAGATGGGAACAAATGCACCTAGAAAAAAGTGAAAAAATCAGTGTCATGTGTTTAATAACCTGAACATAATTACAAATATCAAATATATATAGATGTAACAATTCAAAGGTGTAGTACATGTTATAAATGTACAAAAAGAGATTATAATATCCGATTTGCTACACCCAATCTCTATTCTTAACACATCCTCTTCAACACATGGGTAATGAGCGGATGCACCATATTTCTCTCTGACTTGATAAAAAACCCAACTGTTAGGGCATGTCATTGGCAAATTTTCCTTTAAATGAGGAGGATAAGCACTCTTATACCATTGAACCATTTTAATTCATCTCTATCATTGTCCTCCTCTTATTTTCATACAATGTGACCCATGGTTGTATCACTTCCATGATATAAAGAAGGAATTTTTTGATGGATTCAATTTCTGAATTTCGTGATGAAATAAAACCAACATATAGATAGTACGTATGAGATCAAAATATGCATTAATATAAAGAAAATTTTTAATAGTTATTGTTTATAAATTTGATAAATGATAAGACACTTACTCTTTATTGCACACCTCTTTTCATTCATTTCGAGAAGCTCCCCATCTCTTTTTTCTTCATCTCATTCGTCGTCCAAAATTGTCACAACTAGTGTGTTGTAAATCTACATAATAGAAAGACTCATATGATATATACCCCTCTACCATAGGCCCCTCAGGTTTTTCCCTTTGTTTAAAAAAACTTTTCAATTCCTTCATGTACCTCTCTAAGAAGAAATCCAATGACCAGAAACAACCCCAACTAATTCAACCACATCTACTAGGTGAATTAGAACATGAACCTGCAAGCCCATGAAACTCGTCCACAATTCTTTCTAAAAATTACAAACAATATTAGCTATCTCTTTATGCCACCATGGAATGTTATCCATATGAATGTAGTTTGAAGTTATCCAATGTACAACTGCAAATAATTTAGATATGGCACATCGTAGGTCTTAGGGGAAGTCATGGTTCACACACCCTTGCATGAGAAATGGATAAGGACACTGCATAATAAATAGTACATTATAAAAAGACATAATTATAGAATATCTCATTGCATAAAAATAAAAATAAAAAATAAAAAATATTGTTTTAGACATACAAACTCTTAAGCAGTTCAAATGGTCATGTGATTACAAGCCTGACAAATGGTCTTCCATAGCGAAGCAGTGTACTAGTGAAGATCGATATAAAGAAGACACTTTCACACTCATGATAAATTCCTTTTCCAAAGAAATATCATATTTCTTTAAAATCCATGGGATATGACCTTCTTTGAAAGACCAAGAGGGACCAACGTCTCCTCTAGTTTGCTGTGTTGGTCAATGTTTCTTTTAGTTTTTGAATAAATATGATCTCCCCTAATAACCAATGTGTCACTTTCTTTCCATGATATGTGCCTCCACAAATAATATGAAACATTTTTAAATATGTGCATGGGATATAGTAAGTGGGGAATCTTAAGATGCTCCCAATATGGGAGCTCATAAAAGACAAATTTCCTTTTCATCCCAATGGGAAATTTATTGCCATAGGTGTCGAATGTTGAAAATAATACTGAGAGGAGGGGTGAATCAGTATTCTCTAGTTCTTTTAACAAATCTTCCTTATTTACACTTTGAATTATTTTTGCATATCAGTACCATAAAATAATGAGCAAGAAAAACAGACAGTCACATCAAAGAACACCAGATATAAGGTGGAAACCTAATGCGGGTGAAAACCACCTGCTGCAATATGTCTCTATCTTCTTTCAAATTAGAAACCCTTTTACAATGGTCTTGTACTGGTGCAGTCCTTTACCAGTACGCAGGCTGCAACCTACAGAGAGCTACAACTCTCTCTCGTTTTCCAGTCTCTCCTGGAAGGGAGCTACAACCCCCTACTTCTTTTCTTTCAAGGACCACTTTTCATAAATTTTCCAACTGGATCCATAAATATCAAATGATCATCAAGTACCAGTAAGTCACCCAGATAACCAGATCCACAATAACAGTAAACTAAACCCAGAACACCTTATCAACAAACAAAAAAATCAGTCAACAAAATATCTTATGAAAGATATGCAATTTCCTTTTCTCTGGCGCCTCTGTGGCGTCTCCTGTGGCATCTCCGCACTGCGCCTTCTATGGCGCCTCTGTGGCGTTTCCACACTGCGCCTTCTGTGGCGCCTTCGCACTGTGCCTTCACACTGCGCCTTCTGTGGCGCCTCCGCACTGCGCCTTCTGTGGCACCTCTATGGCGTCTCTTGTGGCGTCCCCGCACTACGCCTTCTATGGCGTCTCCTGTGGCATCTTCGCACTGCGCCTTCTGTGCCACCTCCGCACTGCGCCTTCTGTGGTGCCTTTGTGGCGTCTCCTGTGGCATCTCCGCACTGCGCCTTCTGTGGCAGCTCTGTGGCGTCTCCTGTGCTGTCTCCGCACTGCGCCTTCTATGGCGCCTCCGCACTGCGCCTTCTGTGGTGCCTTCGTACTGCGCCTTCTGTGGCGCCTCTGCACTGTGCTTTCTGTGGCGTCTCTTGTGGTGTCTCTGCACTGCGCCTTCTGTGGTGTCTCCTGTGGCGTCTTCGCACTGCGCCTTCTGTGGCGCCTCTGCACTGCGCCTTCTGTGGCGCCTCTGTGGCATCTCCTGTGGCATCTCCGCACTGCGCCTTTTGTGGCACCTCTGTGGCGTCTCCGCACTGCGCCTTCTGTGGCGCCTCCGCACTACGCCTTCTATGGTGCCTTCGCACTTCCGCAGCTGCAGCGATCGAGAGATCACCCTTCACAGATTCGCTTTCCACTTTACTTTCATATAGATCGAGCTTTTGAAACAATAACCCAATATTTCAGATCTTAAGATATTCAACCCAAAAGCATACTCAAGCCAAATGATCTCCTTTGCTTTATATAGGCAAGCTCTTCCTCAAATCATGGACCAATACCACGGGCCAAAAACATAACAAACCAATACCATCAACTCAATACTAGGGATCAACACGTCTGTCGAGATGCCATGGTCCAAAAACCATAGGTTCAAATTCCAAGGACTAACTACCATGGACCAAAGGTAAGTTTTCCCACGTGAAATAAACTTTTCTCTGCATAAAATTCCGTGAACTTTTCTCCACATGAAATACACTTTTATAAACTTTTCTCTGCATGAAATTTCGTGAACTTTTCTCTTGCATACTTCTTAATTCTCATCATATTGAGAGCCATGCCATGGGTGTTGCCATCAAGTACAACATCTGTAACATATAACCATACCAGAAACATAATGCCAACAATCTCCCCTTGTGGACTTGAATGGCAAACCTCACAACTTCAGCAACATTCTCCCCCTTTGACATCAAGGGCAAAGGGTTATGCTCCCCCTAAGAACATGCTCCCCCTGAATATGAACTAGATCTGCAAAGAAGAACTATAATCCACCAGACACCATGAATGACCAAGAAAGAGATAGAGACATATTGCAGCTATATTCAGACCAGTTCCCATGATCTCCTTTTGTACATCCTCCATAATGGCAACAATGCATTATATTCTCCCCCTGAACCTGTGCCGCAACCCAGCACATGTATGCATATACCCCAGATGAATCATGCGTACAACTACAATCAGAAGAGTCTCAAAAATAAGATGATGCATCAACAACCCCCAGCTTTTGCATGAGGTATTCAAAAGTCTCCCTGGGCAATGGTTTGGTGAGAATATCAGCAACTTGTTCCTTAGAAGGAACATACTCCAACTTGACCTTTTGTTCAAGCACTTGTTCCCGGAGAAAATGATACTTGATTGGTATGTGCTTGGTTTTTGAATGCATGACAAGATTCTTTGAGATGCTGATTGCACTTGTGCTATCGCATAAG